>WAAG01079056.1:44019-77161 GCA_013390105.1 Tichodroma muraria
TGGGGCGGCCCCGGCATCCGCCGCCCCGGGGGCTCCGCCCGAGCGGCCCCGGCGGCGGGAGGGGAGCGGAGCGGAGCGGGGCCGCGCTGGAAGTGCCCCACTCCGGCTGAGGGCGGCGGGGGGTCCCGGGGTCCCCTGGGCTGGGGCTGGGCTGTCGCCCCGACGTGCGGGTGCCTGGAATGTGCTGCTGGCACCCGGGGGTGCCGAGAACCCCTGGATGGAACCAGGGATGCTGGTGGACTCCCAGGGAGCTGGGGAACTGCAGGGCTGGGAGTTCTGGGGACTCCCTGGAGTCCTGGGGACCTCTCCGGGTTGGGTGTGCTGTGGGTTCCCCGGGTGGTGGGACATGGCACCTCAGGCTGCTGCAGGCCCCTCTGGGGAGATCCCACCCTGGGGTTGTGCGCGGTGCTGTGCATGTACCACGGCTGTACCTGGGCTCCTCAGGTGTAAATTTAGTTTCATCTCCGAGCCCCTCCTCGCAGCAGGACAAGCCCAGGCCATCCTTGCTGATACCTTGTGCTGTGAGCAGCCCCAAGAAAATCAGGAGGTGCTGGTGGAAGGTGCTGCTGGGCAGCTGTGAGGGTGCAAGGAAAGGGGTTGATGTTCTCTGGTGAAGCTGTAGGGAGCCTATAGCACTATAGGTGTGAGGGGGCTGGAGGAGCTGATCCCCACGTGGGTAAGTCTGTGTGTGGACTCTACACCTGTTGTGTGTGAGCTCAGGGAAGTTCCTGAGGGGCTGGAGTGGGTGCAGAGCCTGGGCAGCCCCTTTGGCCTCCCAGCCAGCTGGAGGAGGGCCATCGATGGCAACAAGTCCAGAAATAATAGTCCAACCCTGAAATTAGGTTGTTGAGATGATTGAAGCATTTCCCTTTCTCTCCCTGGGTCAGCGTTGTGCACCCACCTGGATCCAGCTCCTCCAGGAGCAGCTCCAGCCTAGACAGCATGGTCAAGGTGGCCTGGACAAATAGGCACAGGCCCTCCTCTACAGCCCCTGCGCAGCAGGGGACAGGGACAGGAAGGTGTCATGAGCCCTGCGTAGCTCCTGCTGCATCCAGCCACAGTGCTGGCAGGTAACACTGCAGGTGACAAGCACGTGTGACAGCTGGCTGTGTGCGAGGAGTCCAAATCCTGGCAGGTTGCTGGCAGTGGAGGAAGCCATGTGCTTGCTCAGTGGTTTCCCTTTAACTTTGGAACAGCCTCAGTTCCAAGCTTCAGGGCTTATCGCCTGCGCAGCTACGAGGGAAGCATGCCTGGCTGAGATAAATCAAGTTGTGCTGGCCAGGGCTGCTCTGGACTCTGTTCTTCTCACATTCCTCATGACCTCAGTATTTTGGCTCAGGAGGAGAGCCAGGGAGAACCCTCCCTGTGCCCAGCCCCTGCCTCTCTGGTGGAGCAGCTCCGGCTGCACTGCAGCAGGTGGTTGAACCAGGCTGAGGGCTGCTACAGCTGTGCCCCTGGGGAGGGAAAGGGCCCAAAGGTCTTGAGCTTCAGGAACAGCTCTCCCAGACCTCTCCTCTGCCAGTCCAGGAGCCTGAGAACCTCAAGGGGAAATAGCCCCATGAGGCCAGGGGTCCCAAGGTGCTGCCTGCAGCTGGGGCTGGGGCATGAGGAATGGGTGGTACCTGGGCTGTGCCAAGGTGCCCAGCCTCCCTCATCCCTGACACGACTTCTTATTGTAATTGAGCAGAACAGCTCCAGTTTTGGCCCCAGTTTTCCCATTGTTGGCATTGGTACAACAGCACGAGGGGAAAATACAGGTGTGAGCCCAGGGCAAAGCATAGCCCTGCCTCCACGGGGGTGGTTGGATGCCTACGCATCCTCCTCCTCTTCCTGTTGCTGCCAAGCCCCTCTACCAGTCCTTTGCTTCTACCATCCTGCTTTTCTGTTGAAACACCAGTGCTAGAAACAACACTTTCATTGCTCCCAAAAGGAGCTGGGATCATGTAAGGGCTCTCCCCAGGGGTCCATGTGCCCAGCCCCTTCAGCAGCCTGCACCAGTGCCCAAGGGAGCAGCTGGAGCTGCTGAAAATCGGCCGTTGGCACCAAAGTGGCTGGTACAATTGGCCACAGCAGGACTTCAGCCCAGGTGGAGGGTGGCTGCCTGAGTGGTGCCATGGTTGTAGCAGTCAGGTCCAGCTGGTGCTGACAGTGGCTGGGCCACGGTTGTGGGAACTCAACCTGCTGCACACTGGAACCATCTGCCCCCACTTGTGCAATCCAGCCCCATGCCTTTTCCCCAGCCCAGGGACAGTTTGCACAGCCTGAGGAGCCTGGGGGGTTTGAACATCATGGGTTCCCTGGGGCCACTTCGACATGGTTGGGAGCTGGCAGGTCCCATCACCTTTTTTGGAGCTGGGCGAAGACAGAAACTCCTGTCCTGGTCCAGCCCATCCTGTTAGACCAAAAGAAATGGGGTCCGGAAGCAGTGGAAGGATGTTCCCCACAGTCAGGATGCAGCTGCTGACGTTGGCTGAAGGGGCCGCAGGAGGTGGCAGGTGATGAGCAGCCTGTCCCCAGCTCAGTGGAGGGGACACCAGTGCAGTGCTGGTGCAAAGAGCACCTTTGCTGCTGGAGTGGTGTGGGAGGTCTCTAGGCCTCGGCAGAGGAGGCTTTTCCTGTCCCCAGGCAGGACAATACCCAGGCCAGGCGGCGGAAGGGAGCTGCCGGCCACTTCCCCCCGAGGAAACGCACCCGCTGGCTCTGGCTCCTGTTGCTCTCTCTTCCTCTTTGATTTACAACTTGTGTGGAGCCTGGTGGGAAGTTTGTCCTGGCCCTGGCACTGTTTAATTACCTGCAGCAAGGGCCATGCAGAGGAGGAAGGCAAACTCTTCCCAGGGTAGGAGTGATTAGATGAGGTGGGGGATGTGTGGACCCTCTTGGGCATGAAGCCAGCAGCTTGGGAATGGTGGATGCCCATGGAGCTGGGATGTTCCCAGGGGAGGTGGAATGGGTGCCCGCTCAAAGGTGAGATGATTCCGAGGGAGGCAGAATTTGGGATGTGCATCGGCTGTGGGTGGGTTGGCAGAGGAGTGGGAGAACTCCAGAATCTGTTCTGGTGACTAGTGGGAAGTGTTTTATCCTTGCCCAGTTGGACTCAGCCCCCAACCCTGTGCACTGGGCTGGGGGTGGGAGGCTGCCGTGGTGCCCAGCCCGAGCCTGGCCTGGCACTTCCACAGCTGCTCTGCTGGCTCCACAGGGTCAGGGCAAGCTGAGGGCTAGCAGCTGCAGCCCCAGGGCTGGGGAGTGGCGTGAGGGGCGGATGTGGGTGTTTCTGTGCAGCCAAGGCCAGACCCTGCACTGTTCCCTGGGTGGTGCTGAGCCTCAGCTTCCCTGAGGGCTGTGCCCAAGCCACAATTCCTCTGCAGCATTCCTCCTCCCCTGCTTTCTTCTGAAAATAGCCCAGTGCCAAATGCTTTGCCCACCAACAGCTCCTCAGCCCCGTGGCCACCTGTGCCCCATGGATAGAGCCATCAGAACCGTGATGCCATGCACAGCACCAATGGGTGCTCCCAAGGTGCTGTTGTCCCATCCTGCTCTTGCCAGGAGCACTTGACACCTGGGCTCCAGCATCCAGATGCTGCCAGATGTTGCAGCAAGTCCCAGCTCAGTGCTCACAGCTGGTGGCACCTCCAGCCATGAGCTTACTTCTGGACCACAGCCATATCCTATTGGCTCTCCTCCAGCATGTCCATGCCTGGCTCCTGGGCTCCCATTTCATTCCCCTCTGCCTTATCCCACATTATGGACAGGGAAAAGCAGTCAAGTCCCTCCTGGGGGTCATCGGCCCCTCAGGACACCCCTGAGGCCTTGTAGGGCACCCTGGGTGGCAAGAATGGGCATCACACCCAGCACTGACAGGTGCTGGCAGCTCCCTGCAGTCACGTGGCTTTGCCAAAGCATCAGTTCCCTTTATCCAAAGCAAACTTCACACTGAGTGTTGCACCTATATAGGTTTCAGCCTCTTTTTCTTCCTTGCCTGCTCCCACTGTATGGCCAAGCTCCAACTAGTGACCCTCAGAGCTGGCAGCACGGCCATCCCAGCTGAGTTGTGGAGCATTCCTTAAATGTACAAACAGTCCCGGCACCACAGGCGGCACCGCGCTCGCGCGGCCACCAGCCCCAGTGTCAGCCCTGGGCTGGGGGAGGCCAGGGGACTGAGCAGATGGTGAGGGGGCAGCCACAGGGCTCTCCCTGGGTTGGAGTCAGGGCTGTGTGGCTCACCAGCCCTGTGGTCACAGGGTTTGGCTGGATGTGGTCTCGTTGTTGCAGGTTGATGTTCCTCTGGTCAGCAGCATTCCAGGAAGAAGATGGCCCAGCCAGCACCCCTGAACCAGAACCTCCCAGGTAAAGAGGCCAGAGCTGTCACCAGGTAGTGACAGCGGAAGGGGTGCAAGGGGGGTGGCAATGGTGAGCTGTCCTATCCCATCCCAATGGAGTTCCTTACTCCAGCACCAACCCTGACATGGACTCGGTACCCTGTGATACCCTATGGCACTGAGGGTGCTGGAGACAGACACATTGCACATCACGGATGTTGGATCAACCAGCCCTGCAGGCTGTAAATTCCGGTATAACCCAGTTGGAGAAGCCATCCTGTCTCCACCAGGTCCCTGCCTAACTGTCCCTGCTCCTCTTGCAGATCTTGGGGGCCCGTTCTTATACCGGGACCAGGACGATGGAGAGAAGAGCTCATATTCTGTGGAAACCCCTTATGGCTTCCTGCTGGACCTTGATTTCCTGAAATATGTTGATGATATTGAAAGTGGCCAAACACTCAAGAAAGTGCCACTGCCTCGCAGGGTGAAAGGGTCCCGTCCACTGCCCAGTACCCTGCGCAGCCCCAGCAGCCACACCAGCACCTGGACCTCCACCGAGTCACTCACCTCCACAGCCAGCGAGGAGGGCAGGACTGCGCTGCTGCTGTCCCCGCATGGCCGAGCACCCCTGGAGCCTGCAAGCAAGCCAGCCTCCCACCCCATCTCACCTCCGCCAGTACGGCTGCTCCCACCTCCCACCCGCAAGTGCCTTGCACCAAACCCACGGGTGGAGAAGACCTTGCTGGAGACGAGCAGGAGGCTGGAGCAGGAGCAGGGCTGTTTGCAGGATATTGGCGGTCTCTCCCACAGTAGCCTGCTGGGTGCCCTGGGCCAGCCACCCCACTGGGTGCCAGTGGGCACCGAGGGCCAGGTGGGCTGGGGCCGGGTGAGCCCTGGCAGCTCGGGGCGCAGCACTCCAGCTGCGGGATTCGGCACGGCCCCGCTGCAGCACGTGCGGGAGCAGATGGCTGCGGCCCTGCGGCAGCTCCGGGACCTGGAGGAGCAGGTGAAAACAATCCCACTCCTGGAGATGCAGATCTGTGAGTTAAAGAGGGAGAAGGCAAAGTTGCTGGAGAAGCTGTCGGCAGAGCCTGGTGAGGCACTGTATCACCCTTCTGGCTCTGAGGCAGGGGCAGGGGGTGAGGAGGCACCCCGCACAGGGCCAGAGGGTGAAGCAGAGCCAGTGAAGGGGCGAACGAGCAAAATTGCAGAGCTGAGGAAGCTGACAGAGAAGCTGGCTGTGCCAGAGCGGAACATCAGGGCTTGGCCAGGCAAGAGCCCCAGGGTGGCTGAGAGGCCGTGCCGCTCTGTGGCAGTGGGTGAAGACCGGGCCATGACAGATGCTGTCTTCTACTACCGGTCACAGCAGGAGAACGGGGACGCGCCAGACGGCGGCACACGGGGATGCAGGGATGTGGCCGTCTGGGTGCTGGAGTCCTCACTGGGGCTGGCCACTGAGGCGGAGCGGGAGCTGGAACTGCTGCAGCAGACGGTGGGGCACCAGAAGGAGGTGATCACCCTGATGGAGGGGCACCTGCAGGAGGCCACGCAGGAGCTGGAGGAGCTGCGGCTGGAGGTGTGCGCCCGTCGGCCCCGTGGGCAGGTGGACAAGGAGGTGATGGCCAAGCCGCAAGTAGCCGAGGCACTGGTGGAGGCTGTGGTAGTGACACAGAGCCGGGCAGCTGGCGACCCCCCAAAGACAGCGGAGGCAGGTGTGGAGTGCTGCCCCACAACCTCCTGTGTCGCCGTGGGCTGCCGCCCCGACGGGCAGGACGTGGCAGTCGGACCTGATTCAGCTGCCAGCTGCGATGACAAGGGCAGCCAGACGGATCTGGGAGGCGTTGTCCTGGCAGGAGACAAGAAGGAGCCTGGTGCAGGCAAGGTGATGGAGCCTGGCCTGGGCGATGGCCTGAGCAGCCCCTCAGTGCCAGGCGCAGGAGCAGCAGGGGGGATGTGCCCAGACAGCCGAGGCCCTGGGCCAGCTATGCTGGAGATGACACACAGCAACCAGGACCCATCCCCAGCACAGGACAGTGGAGCTGCTCCAAGCCCTGCAGCCGGTGAGTGTCACCAGAGGTGGTGCCAGGGTCTGGTTTGGAATGTTCCTGCAGGAAGGGAGAGGATGACCTTGTCAGGGACAGTGCCTGCAGGGCCAATGCTACCTGTGCTCCAGCAGTTGCCCATGTCCCTTCCATGCCTGCCCAGGGGTCTAGTGAGTTTGGGGTGCTTGGCTAGCCCCAGGGAGAGACTTTACCAAGAGCATGTAGTGACAGGACAAGGGGGAGTGGTTTCAAAATGACAGTAGGTTTAGAACAGATATTAGGAAAAATTCTTTACTGTGAAGTGGTGATGCCCTGGCACAGGTTACCTAAAGAAGTTGTAGCTTCTTTACAATTTTCTAACAATCCAGGGTGGATGCCCCATCCCTGGAAGTGTTTAAGGCCTGGTTGGATGGAGCTCTGAGCAACCTGGTCTAGTGGAAGCTGTCCCTGACCATGGCAGTGGAATTGAAATGAGATGATTTTTAAGGTTTCCTCTAATCTAGATCATTCCATGATTCTAAAATTCTATCATTCTTGCTCACTGGCCTTTGACATCCATCTCTTTCCCTGTAGGAGCCCTGAAGTCCATCATGAAGAAGCGGGATGGTCCTCCCCGGAGCGAAGCAGAGGGCAGCAAGAAGAGCCTGCAGTTTGTGGGCGTGCTGAACGGGGAGTACGTGCTGAGGGGCTCCTGCCAGCCCCGTGAGCCAGTCCTGGTCCCCTGCATCCCTGTCCTGGGCTGAGGCCAGTGGCAGGGCCTGAAGGGGGCCAAATTGATGCTGTGTTGCCACTGAGCATCCTCCCTCTGTGCAGGTATGAGAGCACATCCAGTGAGGAGGAGGAGGAAGAAGGCAACAGCTCCTCTGAGAAGGCTTCAGCCGACAGCTCCAACAGTTCGGAGCAGGGAGACACTGAAACCTCAGAGGAGGAGGCTGGGGAAGGCACGTGTGAGCCCAGACTGGAGTGCAAGGGGACTGACGTGACCCTGCTGGAGCCCCCCGAGGTGAAGGAAAAGTAAGTGCCAGTGGAGAAGGCTCCCTGCTCCCTGGCCCTGTGCAGCTGGGAACCATGGCACTGGCCCTGGCAGCTCAGGGCATCTGCCCCAGTTTCAGTGCCGCCAGTGGGAGAAACCCATTCAGCTCCTGCAGAGACCATTCATCAGGAAACAATCCTTCCAGGTTCTCGAGTCTGCTGAGGAAAGGATGAGAGGCCCCAGATGCCTCTTTGCTGTAGAAGATAGTTTAGAGGACAAAAAAACCAACAGCTTTCAATAGCATTTTTCAACAAAAGGAAAAAATGTGGCCTAAGAATGGGTGAATCGTGCTCAAGCACATCCATATAAGGTCCTGTTCTATGTTGGTTTGCAGAGGCTGAGGCAGCCAGGGTGCAGCCACTGGGCTGGAGGTTGCACTCTGGGGACCTTGTGGAGAGTTACAGGGACTGGGGAGTTCACAGGTTTGGTGGGGTGATGCGGCACCACATCCTCATGCTCTCCACAGGTTCGAGCTGAGCCCCAGGATGAGGGAGGCCTGCCTCATTGTCAAGACCCACCTGGGCCACCCTGGTGCTGCCAAGAGCAAAGAGGTGGTGAGTGGAGCGCTGGGGTGGGATGGCTTGCCCAGCCCCTGCTGACATCCCCCAGAGCTGGCCCTACTCAGAGGGGCCAGCAAAGCCTGCTCAGTACCTTCCCCCAAAATACAGCCCTTTGCTCCAGGGTTTGTCCCAGAAACCCCAAAACCCATGTGGACTCAGCTCAGACCATGCCCAACATGGGTTTGGGCTGTTCAGGGTCCTGTCTTCACCCACCCTCTCTGGAGAAGGGGTTCTGCTCCCCACCACCTGGGCTGGCAGCAGGGGGTGGGTGCCAGGGTGTGAGTCATGCAGAGGCTTAGGGGGAGCTCAGCCCCTCTCTGCCCACAGCTCGCCAGCAGCAGCCTGGTCCTTCAGGAGTGGTTCCGTCTGTCCAGCCAAAAGTCATCCATCCCTGACGTGGTTGCAAACCACCTCCTGGCCTTTGCTGAGGTCTCACCGGCTCTCCTGGCCCACGTGGTGAACCTGGCAGATGGGAATGGCAACACGGCCCTGCACTACAGTGTCTCTCACTCCAACTTCCACATCGTGTGGCTGCTGCTGGATACAGGTCAGTGCCCCCCAGCCCCATAAACATCCCCTGGCCACCATCCATGTACCCCAGGTCATGTCCTGGCCATGTCAGTACAGGGGGAAGGCATTGGCAGCAGAGGGGCAAGGAAAGCTGCCCTGGGCTGTGTCTGTTCATGGGTGTGGGGGTCAGCAGTCACCCCAGCCCATTTGGGAGCCCATATTTTGTGGGGGAGATCCATCAGCAGTTCTGTGCCTCACAGTGTGATGGCTCACAGCACCCTGGGCAGGACTGTGAGGGGGGGCCAGGCACATGGCTTGGTCCATGTCTCCCACCAGTCCTGCGGCACCCTGAGCCCCCTCTGCCCACCCCTGCAGGGATCTGTAACGTGGACTACCAGAACAAAGCTGGGTACACCGCCCTCATGCTGGCAGCACTGGCAGCCGTTGAGCAGGAGGAGGACATGAATGTGGTCAGGAGGCTCTTCAGCTTGGGCAACGTCAATGCCAAGGCCAGCCAGGTTGGTGCAGTCTAAGGGCCACATCTTGACCCTCCCACCCCCAGACAGATGCCAGAGCCTAGCTCAGCTCTTCCAAGGGCAGGACAATGGCTCCAAAACATGGAGGCATCAGTGCATGGGGAGGGTATCGCCTTAGGAGCTCCTCCTGCCTGGCAGCAGGGCTGTCTCAGTAGCGATGCTGTGCTGTGGAGACAAGTGGGTAGCACAGTGGGGATGGTCTAGCAGTGTCCCTTCCTTGCAGGCTGGCCAGACGGCGCTGATGTTAGCTGTCAGCCACGGCCGGCAGGAGATGGTGGAAGCCCTGCTCGCCTGCGGGGCCGACGTGAACCTGCAGGACGAGGAGGGCTCTACTGCGCTGATGTGCGCCTGCGAGCACGGCCGCGTGGAGACTGTGAAGCTGCTGCTGGCTCAGCCCACCTGCAACATCTCCATCGTGGACAGTGTAAGGTTCTGCCACTGGGCCTGGGCAGCCCACACCATGTCCTGTCCCCAAACCCCTTTCTGCATGTTCTCCCTTACTTTCTAGGATGGTAACAACGCTGTTGCCATCGCGCTGGAGGCTGGTCACAGTGACATCGCCGCGCTCCTCTACGCCCACCTCAACAGCACGAAGGCGCAGACACCCGTGAGTACCACACCGCTCCCCATGGGAGGGGAAAGGGCTGTGATACAGATGAGTGTCTCCAGGAAGAGGCTGCAGGAGCAAGAGCAGAGCATTTCAGGTGCCATGTGCTCAGAACAGCCCTGCTAGCCCTGACCAGGAGTGACTGGAGGGGTCTCTGGTGACTACTCTCTGTGCAGCAGGGGACTTCACCAACGACCACAAAGAGCCCTGGGAGTCCAAAGAAACCAAATTAGAGTGACCTTGGGATCCAGCCAGGAGCCACCATCAGCACTGGGCTGTGATTCACATCCCCTTACCTACCCCTCTGTGCCGAACCGCTCTGCAGCTTTAGTCCTGTCACAAGCACCATCCCTGGGCCTCCCTCACCTGTCTCCTCCACTGGATGCAGCCGGCACGTGGCCACCTCATCACCAAGGGACCGGAGCAAGTGACCACAAGATGGGAGATAAAGGGAGCAGGAGCCACCCCCATCGCCTCTGCTCCCTGCCACAACCACCAGAGCTGTGCCACCTCCGAGCCCTCAGCAAGGAGGAACAGCAGAGAACCAGCCCAGCAGAAGCAGCACCTGGTTTGTGATCTCTGGCAGCTCCGAGAAGGCAGCAGTGACATGGAGCCAGGAGGGCAAGCGATGGTCCTGGCCCCAGCAGGGACGTGGTGCACCGCAGGCACATCCTGTACAGCAATGGGAGAGGGAATGCTGCCTTGGACAGGGGCTGGGAGCACTTCCAGACTCAAATATTTGCCCTTCTTTTCTGGCATTTCGTTTCCTGGCTGAAATCTGATTTTTTTTTTTCTCTTTTCTAGCACATGCATACAAAGCAAAAAAATTACATTGCTTGGCCAAAGGATGAAATTGAAATCACTTGGGATTTGATTTGCTCAATGGGAGCAAAATCTCCGAGCAGTTGGGGCTGCAGCCAAGTGACAAAAGGGGCTGAGGACCAAGGATGCATTTGGGGACTAAGCCTGCCTCTGATAACCCACAAGGGGAGCAGGTCCTTCTCCCAAGGAAGAGAGACCAGTTACCTCCTAAACATTTCCTGTTAGCCAGTCCCACAGACTGCAGACATCCAGAGCCTACAGCTGCGTCCCTCTCTGCCCACTTTCCATCCCAAAAGGGAGAAGAGCAGCTGAGGACAGCACCAGAAAAAACACATAGGCCAGAAGAGCCCAGAGCACACAGGTGGAGCCTGAAAAGGGGAACAGATATGTCAGAGAACGTGTCTGTGCAAGTGTGTGAGCACCGTGTGGGGTGGGAACAGGATAAGGATACGAAGGAAAAAGGGTTTTTCATGGGAATGCAGCTTTGCTCTGAGCCCTTCACAAAGGTAATGTGTTGTGCCCCCCATTCCTGCTCCTTGGCCCGGCCTCACCACTTCTGCCCCTGCCTGAACTGCTCTGAGCTGGGGAACCCCACAACCCTCCCCAGAAACTTGCTCTCAGCTTTGCACTGGAGTTAATATACAGCGCTCACTGCCACTCCCTAATACACTACTCTGTTTACTGGTATTTTAATACTGATGTTTATTTTTAAGATATAAATAAAATTTAAAGTTATTTTGAAATATTAGTGACATCTGCAGTCTCCTGCTTTCTTGTCTGGCTCACAACAAACCCTGCAAGAGCTGTAGCAGAGGCATAGCCTGGCACAGCCCCTGACCTGCGCAGGTGACTCCACATTCCAAGACATTCTCTGCAAGTTTATGCGCTGGCTGTATCTCTCAGTCTGGTTTTCTTTCTGCTGAAGTGTTCCAGGCAGCTGCAGCAGTGTTTTTGCCCATTTCATTCTCCAGGACCAAGATGGACGCAGGATCAGCTGCAGCCCTGGCTCTCTGTGGTGCTGATATTACACTGCATCATTAAAGGGCAATCACCAGACCAAGTCTGATGATGCAAATTGCCTCCCTCCTGATGTGGACAGGGACCAGGCTTTATTCCAGAAGGGATACAGCTCTCTAAGCCACTCTGTCACCCAGCACTCATGGTTGGTAGCAGCCAGATCAAACATTCTTGGGTCACCGATGAAGCTGTGAGGGAATGAACAGCAGCCACAGATCTGAACTCTTGAGATCTGAGCTCTGCTGCATCATATGATGCACAGAAGAACACAGCCTTGTGCTAGTTCTCTGAAACTGAAACCCCCGAAGAATCACAAATGACACCAAGCAACAGCATGAACACAGGGCTGTTGCTTGATGTAATTTCTCCATGGCACAAACTCCTCATTTCATGTTGCCCATGAACTGCCAAGGGCACAACTAAAACTGGCAGAAAGGACAAATCCCACACTCTAACATCAGCCCTACAATAATCCTCAGTGCCTTCTCCAGTTCAACATTTTGCACATCTGTCCCACCAGCACACTGCTCAGCTTTAGGACACCCAAGTCCTCACACCTGCCACCGAATTGCCTCAGGACACTGCAGACAAAAACCACTCCCATCAGAGACCATACATGAGAAGCTGCAGATCTGACTGCCAGAACACAACACAAACCTGGATCACTATAAGCAGATAAAAAATGCCAGTCCTTAAAAATCTGCCCTTGAACCAGCAGTTTTAAGGCTCATTCTAAACTTTTCAGCCCTACTTCAGATTTACGTATATCATAAAGCACCACATCACCCACTTGCTCTCTGTGGGTGACTGCCAGAAGGACAGCAAGTAGGTGTATTTATGCTACTGTAACCAAAATAGAATTATTTTTGTTGTGAAAGGTCAGTAAAGATGCATCAACACAGTGATATTACAATGAAGACACTACGTGTAACGCCAGTAATAAGCAGGGCGTGCTGCTACTGAGCCCGAGGAAAGTGGCAGGTGCTCACGTGTGAGGCAAACAGGCGGCGCTCGATGAGTGAAACCCGGGCAAGGGGATACTGGAAAAACCCTTTATTGCAGTGACAGCCGCCACGCTCCTCCCCAGCCGCGCCCCACGGCCGAATGAGCTGCGCCAGGCTCCATCCCGCGATGGACGATCCGGCAGCAGGGGCGGACCCGGGTCCCGCTCAGCGTAGCCGCCGGGCCTCGCGCTCCGATTCCAGCAGGGTGAGAACGTCGCCCTCGCGCACCGGCCCCTTCACGTTGCGAATGATGGAACGGCTCGTGTCGTCCATGAACTCCACGCGCACCTGCGGGGCGGGACCGCGTCAGCCCTGGCCGGGCCCGCCCCGTGGCATCGCGCCCACCCAGCCCGGCCCGCTCACCTGAGTGCACTGCCCCTGAGAGCCGGTCCGGCCCAGCACCTTGGTGACCTGCGGGGACAGAGGGGAGGGTCAGGGCGGTGCCGCGGCCCGGCGCGGCCCGGCCTAGCCCCCCCGGCCACCGTACGCACCCTGGCCAGCTTGATGGGCTGCACGCGGCTCGTATCCATGGCGGCTCCGAGGCACTGAAGGGGGTAGCAATCCCCCGCGTCTCCTTATATAGCTCCAAGTCTCGCGAGACCCAGAGTTCCACGCGCGCGCTCCCGGCGNCGGGCCGGGCGGCGGGCGGGGAACTGAGCCGCCCGCCCCCCCGGCCCTGCCGCTGACGCTCGGGTCGTTCTCTGCCTAGGACTCAGCCGCCGCCGCGGCTCCCGGTGGGCCCCAGCCACAAACTGGCCGATAACTATTACTGCAGCCGGGACGGGCGCCGGGAGTCCCTGCCGCCCGTGGTGGTGGTGGCGGCGCAGAGAACCCTGCCCGCGGGGGCACAGGCCGGCAGGTATGTCTGACGCGGGCGGTGCTGCGCCGCTGCCGCCACGGAGCAGGGTAAGCTCTGTTCCTGATTTGTGCCAGGAACACAGAACGCGCCCAGCGGCAGTGAGGAGTTACCCAGATTGGCAGAAGAATATGAAACTAATTATTTGGGTCTATATTTCCTTGCAAATAAGTGAGGTGGGAGGAAGTTCACTCATTCTGGTTTGGTGAGACCCCACCAGGAGCATCTGTGTCCAGCTGTGGTGCCTCCAAGAAAGGACCTGTTGCAACGAGTCCAGAGGAGGCCACAGAGATGCTCTGGGGGCTGGAGCCCCTCTGCTCTGGAGCCAGGCTGGGAGAGCTGGGGGTGTTCACCTGGAGAAGAGAAGGATCCAGAGAGACCTCAGAGCCCCTTGCAGGGCCTAAAGGGGCTCCAGGAGAGGGACAAGGCATGGAGGGACAGGACAAGGGGAGTGATTTCCACTGCCAGAGGGCAGGGTTAGATGGGATATTGGGAGGAAATTCTTGGCTGGAAGGGTGGTGAGGCCCTGGCAGAGGTTGCCCAGAGAAGCTATGGCTGCCCCATCCCTGGAAGTGTTAGAGGTTGGAGAGGGTTTGGAGCAGCCTGGGATGGTGGGAGGTGTCCCTGCCCATGGCAGGGTCTAGAATGAGGTGGGCTTTAAAGTCCCACCCAGTCCAAACCATTCTGGGACTCTGATTAACAAACACCTCCAGCACTACTTTGCAGCCTGGACTTCTGATTAAATTCAAGTGTGATTTCCAGAGTGTTGCTGAAGTCTCTTCTCTCTCCTCCTTTCTCTACCCCAGTTCAGGTGCTGCAGTGACAACAACAGGGAAGAAACCAGTGACACCAGGACCACCAGTCAGGAAGTGGGAAATTTCCAAGGATGAGCCCTACTTGTGAGCAGGGAGTGAGCTAAAGCTGTATGATGGGCACAGGTGGTTTCCAGAGCAGCTCTGATGGGGAGGCTGTGCTGGATGTGGCTCCAGGCAGCTGGAGGGAGCCGATGTCTGATTAATAAATGTATATAAAGCTGTGATTACTACCCCCATTTTGTCTATTTAATTTGATTTATTCAAGTTACTAATGTTTAATACCAGTGGATTTGGTTGGTTGAAATAGTGACACAGCACAGGGGCATTTGTAATCTGTAGTCAGTCAATGAAGAGCAGAGCTGAGTAAAGCACAGCCTCGCTCACAGGGCTCCCCCCGGGCCCAGGTTCTGCGAGAAAAGTTCAGCAGCCTGGGGCACTCCCCCTCCACCGCCAGTGCCACCGTCCTGCTGTGACCGCACCCTGCTCGGTCCAGCAGAGCGCTGTCCAGCCCCTCCGCGGGCACAGCAGGTCACTGCCGACCGCGGTGCTGAGGGATTTCTAGGGAACAGCGGGAAAGGCCGCCTATTCCTGGAGCTGGGAAGGGGCTCAGCCGGCCCTGACAGCTCCGTGCGCTGGCTCCAAGGCAGGCTGGAACAGGCGCGGCTGCGGGCCCGGCTCCGGTGCTGCCGGGAGCTCTCCCCCGATCACGTGGCCCCGCCCCGAAGCGCACGGGAGGTGAGCGGGGCCTCCTCGAGGGCGCGCGCCCGCGCCCCGCCCTCGGGAGCACCCCATTGGTGGAAGTTGAGCTTGAGCGCACGCGCTTTTCCTGCGCGCTTTGCGTTTGTAGCAGCGCGGCGGCCCCAGCGAGTCCCTGCGGTGCGGGCCCGCGGCATGGCCGGGCCGCGACTCCTGCCGCCGGGGCTCCCCGTGCCGCCGCTGCCGCCGCTGNGCACGCCCTTCGCTCTCACTGGCTGGGGCCCTCGCGCGCCCCGCGCGGGGTCCTCTCGCCGTGGGGCGCGGGGGCGCTCTCCCCGCTGGGCCCCCCGGGCTCCCCTCACGCCCCCGTCCTCCGCAGCCGCCCCGTCCCGCTGCCTCCCGGAGCAGTTCCAGTGTGCGCCCGGCGCCCTCTGCTTCCCCCAGGACTGGCGCTGCGACGGCCACCCCGACTGCGAGGACGGAGGGGACGAGTGGGGCTGCGGGATTGCGACCGCGGCGGAGCCGAGTCCCGGCGGCCCCGTGGTGACCCCGCCGAGGAGCTCAGCGGTGCCGCCCTCAGGTACGGGGCCCCGGGGTGCGGGCGGGGGCGCGGAGCCGGACCGAAACCTTTGTTCCCCGCAGTCTCTGGCCCCTCCGGGCAGCTGCGGTCACCGCGGGTCACTGTGAGTGGAGGAAGCACTATGGGGGACCCGCACCTTCAGCTTCCTCTGGTGGGGACAGCGATGACGCCCCCCAGGGCTCCCGCGGGAAGGGCCTTTGAAGTACTTCCTTCCTTCTTCCAGAACATGCAATTCCCAGCAGCTGCTTCGAGAAGACACTGGAATCTCTCCACCTCTCGAGCTTCTCTGATCTCTGGGGAATGGACAGGCTGAAGGGAAGAGGATGAGGAGGAAGTTCTGGGCCATCAGGGCTGGCCAGGAGCTGCATACACTGTCTGGGCTTGAGTCCAGCTGTATCTGCCCCCCAGTACTGTCGGTATCAGAGCTACTCAGCTCTGGAGCATCCTTTGTCAGACCCATTGGCTGTCTGGGATGCTTGGGAGGGCGCTTCTGGCTTCCCTCACCAGGGGGTTTCCGAGGGTGTGGAGAGGAGAGGGATTATTGCAGATATGAGAGATTGGGTTTGGATTTGATGCCTGCACCTGTTGGCAGGTGAGGTGAACAGCTGCATTTTGGTTGTACCTGTGGCTTCTCCGTGCCACGACAACAGGCTAGGATGCTGCGGTTCCAGCTCCAGCTGGGAAATTTCCCACCTTTCCCTGTTATGCATTTACAGTAGGACTTTTTTCCTCCAGTGTGGGTTAATCACAGTAGCGGCAGATAAGGTTTAGCTTAAATTGAAAAAGGCCTCTTGGTGCTCTTGAGGTGAGCTGGCAACTCAGCCAGGTGTGGTTTGAAAACTGCTTTGAGTGCTGACCAAAAGGTGAGTTGGAAGCCTCATGGACTTGTTTCTTTTTCCTCACAGAGCTTTCAATTACATCTGAGCCTGAGGTCTCTGTGCCATCAAGGAGTCAAGGTTACACATGGATCTTGATTGCTGCGGGTATGTGAGACTCAAGAGTGCTGCACATGGTCTTGGAGCTACCTACCTTGGGCTATAAATTGGGTGTCCTGATGGAGTCCATTCCAGTCCTGCATCAGTAGCTGCTTTTGCTGAGCTGGAAGGGCTGAGGGAGGCCTGACACCACAGCTTAATTATTGCTCTGCCTTGGGTGTATTGTGTCCTTGGAAAGGCTATTCCATGCAATCTGGTACTAGCTCACCTCCTCTCTGTCTGCCCCTTGCCCTCGAGGGACACTGCTCATCTCTGACTGTTGGTGTTGAGCAGCAGAGCCCTGTCCCAAGCCCAGGGCAGTGAGTGGGTCTCTGCTTGTGCACTCTCCTCTCCAGAGCTCCTGATCATCCTGGTAGCTGCAGGTTCTGTTGTTGTGTGGGGTCTGTCCAAAGCAAAATGCAGATCTGAGACCTTCAGTCTTGAAAATGCATCCAGGGAACAGCTGATGCCTGACAAGAGCCAGAAAGGCTCCTTGCCCTGAAGGGTAAGTGTTTTGCATTCCATGTACCTGAGGGAGAAGTTCCTTCTTGCCCTGTGTTTCTGGCCTCTAGAGCTTTCCCCTGTGGGGGTAGGTTTTCCCAGCTTCCCTGATGCTTACCAACCAGGTGCATGGGGTTTTAGTCTGCCCTGCAGCAGCAGACCTCTCCCCTTTCCTCCCTGCTGCCAAGGACATGGAGCAGTCCTGCTGAGATACTGATCTTCTGGTGTGGGATTTTTTTCCTCCACTTTGCATAAATTGAAGTCAAACTAGGTTTCTTCCCAAAGGACTGTCAATAACCAGGTGTTTTTCTGGCTTTGTAACAGGGGTTCTTATCTCACGGTGATAAGGTGGGCCTAGCCTGGTCTGTCTCCTGCTCACCACAGAGCCTGACTGAATTGGACATCACCTCTCAAATCTGAGTTGTTACACTGGAATACCAAGAGGATGCTGCCTTTGTAAATGTGTCTTAGATCGTAGGACTGCTCTGGCTCCAGAAATAGCACAGGGTCTTCCCTGGCACTGTGTCATCAGCTCTCCCAAAGGTGGTAGAAATGTCTTCATTGTTTTCTGCATGACAGTTATTGCTGATGCCCACCAGTGTGGCCTCAGACCTAAAGGTGTTTTTCTTCTTGAAATGCCAGGTGCTGTTCAACTGTCTCCTTCCACTTCCAGCCAAGAGCCTTTTTTCATCTGCCCCATTCTTCCCCCTGGGCTTTTGTCAGGGAACAGGAGCTTTCTCACCTATTTCCATAGGCACTCACTGGCTGCATAGATCAGACAAATACTCCATGTTTGCACTACTGTTTGGTTCTGCTCAGTCCTGCGCACAGGAGGCTTTTACTGACAGTGCCACCATGGGGGTAGCAGTTGCTCTGGCTTTGCTGTGCTGTCACCTGAGCCCACGTGGGGCAAGGAGCTCCTCGGCCCTGGGCCAGCAGCTCCTCTCACACTCCCTTCCACAAGCATCTCCACCCTTGGCAGACCTGCTCTGCCCACCCCAGTGCTGAATGCTGCATGGGGCAACTCTTAACACTCTTAATGGTGTCTTCTTTAAAACTGTTCTGACATGAGTGGTCTCCTTTGAGGGTCTGTACTGGGACCAGTGCTATTCCATGTTTTCATCGGTGTGTAAAGTGGCATCAAGTGGACCCTCAGCCAGTCTGAGGATGAGACCAGGCTGAGGAGAGGGATATCATTCAGAGGGACCTTCAAGCCCACAGGAACCTCATGAAGTTTGATAAGGTCAAGTGCAAGGTCCTGCACCTTTGTTAGGGCAAACCGTGGAGAAGAGATGGCTCTAGGGAGCCTTGCTGTGTCTTGTCCATGCCTAAAGGAGGATTGTAAGAAAGATGGAGAGGGGCTTTTCAGCAAGGCCTGTAAGGACAAGGGGCAACCAGGTACAAGCTGACAGAGGATGGGCTTAGGTAGGACATGAAGGAGAGTTTTATGGTGAGGCCCTGGCACAGGTTGCCCAGAGCAGCTGTGATTGCCCCATCCCTGGGACCAAGCTGGACAGGGCTCTGAGCATCTTGGTCTAGTGGAGGTGTCCCTGGAAGTGAGTCATGTCTTGGGTCAGACACCGTCTGTGTAGCACATGGAACCCTGGCCAAAGGACTCAGTGCTGTGCACCTCTCAGAACTGACCGTGCAGGGGCAGATTAGTGCCCAGTGCCTCTGGCTGGCCATGTGCACTTTGTGCAAGTGTTCACTAAGTGCGCCAGGCTGCTGCCTTGGCTGCTGACCTCTGTGCCTTGAAGGTGGGGACTTGCCTTGCCAAGCAGACACCAGTCATCAGCCTTGGAGTAGGAGTCTTCCGCTTCTGGATAGCGTGTGAGTGCTGCTGTACCCCATGGGAGAAACTTCTATATGTGGTATGGAGTCCTGAGTTATTCCAGGGCTGCTATTTTTAGTACCAAGGAGTCATTTGCAAGGGCACGCACAACCTTCTGTTTCCATAGGGGCAGGCAGAGATAACTGTGGTGACTGACACAGGAGAATAAAGAATGTGAAATGAAAAAGTTCTGGAGTCTTTATTTTTCCTGGATATGTGCATTTTCATGGATTCTGTATTTGGGAGGCCAGGGGCTGCATCACCTTTGGATTGTCACATCCTAGGAAAGAGGAGTTGGGGTGAGTGGGCTGGTGTGGGGTGCTGTGGGGAAGCCAGTGCTGCTGTGCCTGCCTGGGACAGATGCAACTCCAGCACACACCAGCTGTAGCAGAGAAAATGAAATACAGAAGCAAAGCAAACAGAGAGCATGGGGACAGGCAGAACAGAAGCCACAGTAGCACCAGTGGTGCTGCTGGTGAACCAGGGACAAGTGGGGAGCTCAGCCAAAAGGAAGGTGAAAAAAATACCTGAACTTGTCCCTTCTTTGCCAGAGCAGAGCACGAAGTGGGGAGCACTGTGGGAAGGGCTCCAGAAGTCCCAGCAGGACAGGGCTGAGCTGGGGGCAGTTGAGAGTGCTGGTGCTGGCAGGGCCATGTGGCTGAGGTCAGCTGTCACCAGCCGGTCCCAGATCATACTCTGAGCTGCAGCTGCCAAGCTGAGCCCAGCTGTTCTGTGGTACAAGGCAGAGCTCTTGCTCCCTGCAATGGGGAGTGAGGCCCTGGGGCAAACTCACAAGACTTTGCAGGTTTTGCTTTCTGCTCCCTGAGCTGAGTGCTTCAGAATTGAAAGAAACACATTTAATGGATCTTGTGCCAAAAGTTGGGGCTGTGTTTCTGACAGCAATTTCCCTTCCTCTGTCAGGTGCTAGAAGTGTTTTTGTTGTTCTAATCCCCAGGCTCAGAGACTTCAATTGTAAGTGGAGCCCAAGCTGCTTTTCAGGCCAGGAGTATCTTTGTGCTCCATGGCTCTGTATTTAATTAGACCAGTTCATGGAGATCAGTATGATGTTTTACATGTTGAAGTAGGATCGTATTTCAGGATGAGACCTCAAAGGTCAGCCTGTTTAAGTTTGGTTCCCCTTTTACTTGCAAATCCAAAGGATTATTTCCTCCTTTTCAGTTCCAATAGTTCAGAGGAACTTTTACTGCCTACTTGCATTTCCAAAGTCCTGTTCTCTGTTCCTGCCCCTAACTGGGTGAGTTGTGGGGCTTAAGGTAATATGATGGCACAGGGCAGGGGCACAGGGGCAGCCTGTCCCTCAGGGGATCTTCTCAGACATGGTGTGGAGGTGCAGGTGGTTCCTTCACCTCATCCCTCTAAATCTACTGTGGGACTTGAGGGGTGAGCTGAGAGGTCATGACCATCTCCCTTCCCTGGCTGTGACAGCTGACAGCCAGGGCAGCTGCATTAGCCTTTAACGAAGGGCTGCTGCCAAGAGCAGCATCTGGTGTGGGGGTACAAAGCCAGTACAAATCCTGCATGTCTGCACCTTCCTGTCCCACCAACAGAAGGTAAATCGAGGCAAGTTTGTGCTGTTTCCAGTTTGCTGTCATGGATGTCCTTCCAGGAAACAGCATGCAGCAAATGCAAACAGTGTATAATACGAACAGAATAAAGGAAAAGAGAAGTGGAGAGCTAGAAATAGTTCCTTACATAAAGGACTAGTGCCTCAATCTCATTAGTGTCTTAAGGAGCGGGCACTTGGCCGCCTCCGACTGCTACGATGCAAACCCCAATCTGATCAGCAATCGGCTTTGGGACCCCAGCAGGTGCCACGTGGCACCAGGACACAGCTGTGCCCCTCGGGCAGCCACTCCACTGCCCCGAGCTCACAGCACTCGTCCCAGTCAGCGTGTGCCCAGTGGGAGCATTCCCATGAAGCCGGAGCTGCTGTCCTGCAGCCCGTAACTGGAGACACCGCTTCGGCAGGCTGGGCACCATGAGGCAGCAGTGGACCAGGCGCGCGAGTCTCTCAGCCAGCCTGAAGATAGGGGATCACCGGGGCCACTGCCGGACCCCGGAGGAAGAGGAATCCTACATCCCATTTGCGCAGGACAGCCTGGTAAGGCAGTGGAACTCCATGCAGAATGTGGCAGATGGTAACCAGGAGGAGAGCCAGACTCCCATCCAAAGGAACAAGTACCTGCTTAACATTAACGTGGGTGGCAAATTGTTCCAGATAGCTTACAAGGTACTGGCCCAGTATCCCATCACCCGGCTTGGGAAGCTGGCCCTCTATACAGACCCTGTGAAGAAGCTGCAGCTCTGTGATGACTACTTGGTGCAGAAGAATGAGTACTTCTTTGATAGAGATCCTTCAATTTTCCACTATATCTTCCACTTCTACCGCAGTGGAGTCCTGTGGGTGATGGATGAGATGTGCCCCAGTAACTTTGTGGAGGAAATTGAGTACTGGGGAATCCATCTGAAATACTCCCAACACTGCTGCAGGAGCCTGCTTGAGGAAAAGCGAGATGAACTCAGTGAGTACCTGAAAATAGAGAAGGAGCTGGAGGCAGAACTGGAGCCTCTGGAGTCAGGAGCGCAGTTTGATGGCAAATTTCTGGGTCGGTTTCGGAAGATGGTCTGGAACCTCATTGAGAACCCGTACTCTTCCGTCCCAGCCAAGATCATTGCTGTCATGTCAAGCTTCTTTGTGCTTATCTCCATTGTGGGCATGACACTGAGCACAGTGGAGGAGATGAAAAACAAGACAGGGAAAATGTGGATGGAGCAGATGGAGATGATCTGTGCCATCTTCTTCACCTCCGAATACCTCATGCGGCTCATATCCTCCTCCAGCTTCAAGAACTTTCTGCGGGCAGCATTTAATGCTATAGACCTGGTGGCCATCCTGCCTTTCTACATCCAGATCCTCTTTGAAAATATGGACGATGGAGACATACAATACCATGAGGAGCTACACAAAGTGGAGAATGTGAGCAAGCTGGGCAAAGTCCTCAAGCTCATCAAGCTCATGAGGATATTCCGCATCCTCAAGCTGGCACGTCACTCCACTGGCCTCCGGGCCTTCAGCTTCACCATGCGCCAGTGCTACCAGCAGGTTTGCTGCCTCCTCCTCTTCATTGCCATGGGGGTCTTCACCTTCTCTGCTCTCATACACTCGGTGGAACATGATGTCCCCGGCACTGACTTCACCAGCATCCCCTGCGCATGGTGGTGGGCAGCGGTAAGGTGTGACCAGCTTCTTCCAGAGGGGGGTGGGGGAGGCTCCGTGGGTAGGGGCTGCCCCAGTGCTCAGGGAATTTGCAACTGCTGCTGGCCAGGAGGCAGGAAGGGCCCAGCCTTCCCACCAGCTCAGTAATGGTGGGAAACCCAAAGCCCTACATGCTCTGAGAAAAGAAATCAGAGGTTTGGACTGAACTCAGAGGCTCAAAAGCTGGTGCTGGGGTGGGATGGTGGGACAGAGGTGGTGGCTTGGGAACTTCCAGGCCTGAGCTGAACAAGGGGGATGTGACTCAGCTTTATCTGTCATGGGACCCAAGTGCTGAGTGGATGCAGCCTGTGGGCATGGGGACAGCCACCCTGGACAGCCTGAGGCCTGGGCATCATTGTGGTCCTTCTGAGCTTGAGAGGCAAAAGAGCTTGTGAGATGGGTAACCCAGGGCTGCCTGTGGGACCCATAGTCACACTGTGCCTCAGCCCATGTCATGAGAGTGGACACAGACTGGGGTGTGCTGCCCATTCGCTGCCCTGCTTGTGGCAGGGGCCAGCAGCTCTGCAGAGCCGAGCACTATAATAAACCTGGGATTACTTCCGAGATGGGGAGCAGCTAAAGCACTTGAGAGCCACAAGTTATGAGGGCATTTTGATTTACAGATTAAATGATCCCACAGATCACTTCTGCTCCTATAATCCCCTTAGGCCACCAAAGGCTATCTGCTTCAAATTCATCCCTCCTCATGGAAGGACAAAATCACTCAGCAACATCATCAGGTTCAAGTGTTTCAACATCCCAGGCTGAGCCTGTCCTTAGAAGCACAGCTCCCTGCCAAGCCCTAACCTCTCTGGCCTCAGCTCTCACCCTGTCCCCATAGCCCTGCTCCCCATTTATTAAACATGGTTCATTCCCAGGCGGTGCCTCTGTTTCCCCTGGAGGGAGGAGCCAGGAAGCTTTGTTTGCCTGGGATCAGGCAGCTCACAGCCAGGAAGTTCTGGAGCCACAGCTCTGAGGGGGGAAGGAAACTCCAACAGACACCGACTGCTGGGGAAGGCTCAGCTCGGGGTGTCCAGCTGCCTTTGAAGAGACACACACACAGCAGTGAGGGAGCAGTCTGGCCTCTCATCTGTGCTTCTGGGGCTAAGCCAGCCCTTTCCTTCGGCTCTCCAGGCCTGCTGGGCACAGCCTGGACAGTGGAGCCCTGGCCATGCAGGCTCTGGAGAGGGGACAGCTCAGCTGGCTGCCATCAGGATCAGAGTCTGGCACTGGTCGCAGGGGACAGGTGGCTCCACAGAGGGGCAGGAGGGAGTGAGTTCCAACACCAGCCGGCAGGGGTCTGTTGGGCTCATTGCCGTGGGATTTCAACCTTCTCTGTCTCTGCACAGGTCAGCCTCTCAACTGTGGGTTACGGAGACACTGTGCCTGACACAATACTCGGCAGGATGGTGGCATTTGTCTGCATCTCCTTTGGCATCATCCTCAATGGAATGCCCATCTCCATCCTCTACAACAAATTTTCTGACTACTATGCCAAGCTGAAGGCCCATGAGATGAGCCAGTCACTTCAGCTTTCCAGGAGGATCCGCTTGAAGGAGCGAGTCCTGCGGAAGTTCTCAGAGTGCTGGAGAGCTGACCCCCGCTACTACCGCTGACCACAGGCTGCCCACCCCGCAGACGTCCCCTGTCCTGGCCATCCTCGCAGTAGGTGCTGTCCCCCAGGGAGGCTCCGAGCTATGGGCAGAGTCACAACAGTGCTGGGGCTCTGCTGTTGCACAGGGGCTGCTGCCAGCTGGGGCCTCCCTCACTGCTGTGGGCCGGACACTGGTGTCCCGCAGAGCGGTCAGTCAGAGGCGGCTCACTCGGGAGCTCTACAGCCGGGGCAGGATGTTTGTCTGCCATGGGCTGAGGCAAGGGGAACCCTGACATCAGGGGGAGTGAGGGATGGGACTGAACTGTCACCTGTCTGAGGCAGGTAGCCCAGTGTGACACATGCAGGTGCCGCTCCATTCCCCTCTGAGCGGGACACACACAGGCTCCCCCTGCCCAGGGCCCCAGCCAAGCAGCCCAGGCCCAGTCCAGTGTGGGGATTTGGGTGAAGGCCCAGAGGAAAGCCTACAGCCATGCATCCTTCCAGCCAAATCTGCTCTTCTTCCCCCTGCCCTGGAGTCTGGGGCGCAATCCTGACTCAGGATGCTGCTGTGATGGGACCCACAGGCACTATAAGCATACAGAGCTTGTAGCCAGAGCACCCCCAGGAACAGGCATTTAATAAACCAGGCCCAAACCTTCATTGTCATGGATTCCTGTCCAGCTGCTGCCAAGTCCATCAGTGCAAGGACAGGGCTCTCAGGATGCAGATGAGCCTGTCCATGCATTAGTCTGGGAATGAGGGGCCTGGGCCTGGGTGCATTGGAGCTGGGATGTTCATATGATCAGGACACACCAGTTGGCTCTGCCCTGTGTTCACGTCATGGAAGGCAGTGGGGGAAATGTCAGGGGGGCACAGGGGAAGGATTTGCCCTCCAGTATGGGACCATGTCCAGTCAATGGGCCTCGTGAAAGGATACACTCTTCCCTTGGGTGAGATGGAGAGAGGGACCTTGGGCTGCAGGGAGGGCTGGTGTGGGGAAGGGCCAACAGCTGCTGGCACTGCTTCCAGGTGAGCAGGGGGAAGAAACTGGTGTCAGCCAGACCTGGGTGTGATTCACTCACTTGTGAGCTGGGCTTGGAACAGAGGTGTCAGGGACCTCCTGGTATCAGCCTGGGACTGTGACTAAGCTGCTGATTTTGGAAACTTGGAAAGAGACTTGGAGGAGAGCTGAGTGCTCTGGCAGGGACAGCCACACTCCCACTGAGAGCTGGACTGCAGGGGACAAGGGGCTGTCCCAGCAGGTGTGAGGGGACCCCTGCCCTGACCAACACCTACACTCACTCCCTGGTAACCCACATTGACACCCACCCTCTGTACACCTTCCCAGCACTAACCTGACCCCACAGAGTTGGGCAGCTCTGGTTTCCACCCCGTTTCTCTTTCATGAGGAACATTCTCTCTGGGCACAGCAGTTTCCTCTGACCATCTTCCCCCAGAGCTCTACCACCCCACTGTCCTGGTTTCAGCCACAATAGTTAATTTTCTTCCCAGTGGCTACCACAATGCTGTATTTTAGATTCAGGGTGAGAATAATGTTGATCACCTTGATCACACAGTGATCTCCCAGCAAACGATTGCTGCTAGGAGACAGGCTGGGCACAGTTCAGTGCATGCTGAGCAACTGGGTATTGGGCATCACTTGTCTGTCTTGGGGTTTATGACTCCCTCCTTTTGGTGTCTCCCTTTTCATTACAAATATTATTAAATATTACTATATTTTATTTTATTTCCATTACTGAACTTTCCTTATTGCAAACCATGTTTTACTTTTTCTTCTGATTCTCCTCCCCATCCTACTGGGGTGGAGGGGGAGGCCAGTGGCTGCGTGGTGCTTAGCTGCCATCTGGGGTTAAACCACAACAGCCACCACCCACCCACCCCAGCAGCATCAGCTCCAGGCACCTCTATACACACCCCCGTCCCACCCCAGACCCTGTCACCACATTCCCCCAAGCACCCCCATCGCTTGCTCACCTCCCTGCACCCCCAGTTGCAGGCTGATGGACCCTGAGGTCATTCAGCTTTCAAGGAATGGGGCACACCAACCTCATCCCCTTGGCCCCTGGAGACTGCGCTGTGGCTGGATCTTTGTCCCTCCATGTGCACCCCCCTCCCTGTGCCTGCAGGATGTCTGCTTGCCCTGTTCCTGGCAGCAGTTCAGAATCCACAGGCAGCCTTTGGAGAATGGCACTTTTAAATAGTTGCTCTGAATTCATTTTACAAGTCACAGCAATGCAGTAATGTACATTTACAGGACACTGTACAGGCAGCTTCTGTCATATATTAGTGCTCTTGCTATATACATATAGTACAGCCTGCAGGAACCTCTGCATGGGCAGGGACACCCATGTCCCCACAAAGGGCACCCCAAAATGGAGCTGCTGCCCTAGGGCTGCTGGTTCACACGGGCTCGTTCAGGTTGGTTTAATCAGAACTTGGCCCTGAGCCTCCCTGGGATGGCCCTGTCACAGGGTGACACCATCCAGGCAGATCCAGCACCCCCTTGCTTTGCTTGTCCCAGTCTCTTTTAGAGGGTTTGTGGGACAGAGACCCCACTGATGCTCTGGAGGGAGCGGGTGCAGCCTCCACTGCAGCTGTGTTTCCAGCCCCTGCTCCTCCTGCCTCAGTGGCAGCCACAGCTCCCAGCCACCATGTCATCGTACTGCTTGAGGACCACGTTCTCATCATCATCAAAGTAGAGGAGGTTGATGGAGTAGAGCTTGTCAGGCACACAGCAGGGGCTACTGACACCCTCACTCAGCTTCAGGGCGTTGATGATGGACTGCACCGTGGCGTGGTTCGTCGGCCGCATGTTCTCTCCCAGAGGGAAGGGGCAGGAGCCTTTGCAGTGGAAAGCGTTGTACCCCCGTGGTGAGATGATCCAGCCAGACCAGCCAATCTCCTCAAAGTCCACAGACAAGGGATGCCTCTGGCAGGGCTGGAGCCGGTCCAGCGAGCGTGTACTGCGTGACCTGCCCAGCTTGGGCACCAGCATCTTAGCAGGGAGATCGGGAGCCTGAGGCTTTAATTCTGTCAGAAAGGAGCATTGGCCACTGCGTGAGCCTGGGTGGAGGGAGAAAATNACCCTCTGGTCACAGCCTGTCACCAGCCCAGACACAGCCACCGGGAGGTGACAGCCTCAGTCTCGTGGACAAACTCAAATCCAGTTTCACATCTGCAAGCAGGCAACACCCCTGAGTGGACTACACCAGAAAGGAGAGAGCCTCTCCCAGCATCCAGGGAAGGAGGTTTGGATTTGAGGAGTCTACATGTGGGGAGCACACCCTGGGAAAGGGATGTTGGCACCGAGGGAGTTGTGCCAGGCGTGTGGGACCCACCTGGGAAGTCGGCTGTGGGCAGCGACGCTCCGCGGCGCCCATCGTCCGTGAAAAGGACCAACATGGGCTTCTTGCTCTCATGGTGGCCCCGGCCAGATGCAAACTGCAGTGGTGGGGGGTCGAGCGGGCTCCCCCCCAGGCTGTGGACTGTCACCAGCAAACCCTGGTTGCTGCTTTCATCTTCGGTCCAGTCGCGAACCTGGGGAACCAAACCAGTGTCACCATGGACCAGGACAGGCACTGTGCTGGTGTCCCCACAGGCAGGTCCCAGGCCAGCAGCAGGACATCGTGAACCGGGACCCCTTGAGGCCACACTCTGTGTGTCATGGGAAGGGGTTGCTCCGGGGCTGCAGCACAGGAGACACTGTGACAGAAGCCAGCACCACCTCCTCAGAGCAGTGAGACAAGTTCGGGGAAGGATGAAGCAGCCCCCGAGGCTCTTGCCAGGACTTTTTCCTCTCCCTCCCAGAGGATGTATCCCCCCCATGTCACTGCAGAGACTGCAGACAGGAAATTACACTGGAGCCTGAAAGGTTGCTGGGGGTGAAATGGCTTAAAAACCCTCCTGCATGTGAACCCCAGGATTCCGTCTGTGCTGCCCAAAACAGAGGAGAAGTGACTCACAGCCGGTGTGATGGCAAAGACCTCCCAGCCCGAGGTTTGAAGTGAGACAAGCCGTGCTGCCAGCAGCTTCTTCCCTCCAGGGGTGTCTGGCTTGTCTTTCTCCAGCACCTGGTACACACTGACCTGGGGAAGGCAAAAGGTGGTCACCTCAGCGTATTCTGCCCGAGGGGTTGACCCTGGACGGAGGTGGGGGGGAAGATGGGGAATTGTCAGCATGGATCTGTAACAACCTTGGTGTGCCTTTGCTGATGTTTGCACAAGCCAGAACGATATTTAAGAACCTGCCACAGTTAAATCATTGTGATTTTCTGTGAAATATTTGTTCATGTGATCCTAGAGCCAGGCCGTGTTCCCACTGCAGACAAATGACCACAGTGTGCCAGTGGCATCCCTGGGCACAGGCTGGGGGGGGCATCCCCCATCCCCATCCCTCTCCTCACCTGGCAGAAGTGGTACCTTTTGGGCCCATCTGTGACCCTCGGCCAGAGGCGGAAGAGGTGCAGCTCTGCCGTCAGGATCTTTTCATTCTTGGCCACGCTGGACAGGACAAACAGAAACCGCATCTCCTCGCTTTGAGCTGGAGAGAAGGACGCGTTGAGAAGAGCAGAACCAGCGGCGGCACCGCCCCTGGCCGCATTCAGCCCCTCCCCACAGCCGCGTCCCTGCACCCCAGGGACCCCCCCTCCTTACTTTTATCCAGGAAGCTGCGGACGGTGTTGCCCTCCAGGATGTCAGGGTTCTTGGTGACACCATCCGCATTGGCAACAGTGTTGAATAGATCCACCATGTACTGGGGCGGCTGCTTGAAGTGTGTTGGGGGGGGCGGAGGGTCTTCCATGCCAAAGACTTCCAGGAGTTTCTTCAGCGCCTCAGCCCGCCGGCTCGCCACGCTGGCTGGGCTCGAGCATGCTGTCTTGGCCAGGGCCAGCAGCAGCAGGGCAGTCCGCAGCATAGCTCTGTGCTCCCTGTCCCTGCACAGCTCCCCCGGCCTCCTCGGTGCTGCATTTATAACTCACTGGAAAGCTGGACTGGAGTGAAGTATGCACAGGAGCAATCAGGAGGGTAAAGAGAGCTAATTGCCATGCTAACAAGGTGAAAAGCCCGGCTCCCGGGCCCCCGGCATCAATTAGCCCCAGTACACAAGCGGGAGGGAGGACGGCTCACCAGGCGCTCCCAGGGCTGGCAGGGGAAACGGGGGTCTGGGGCCATCAGCCCCTTGCCAGGGTCTCGGCTGGGCTGCATTTGCTCTCCGTAGGAGACTAACTGGATTTTAATGATGGCACTAATGGGACAAATCGGAGGACCTTTGTGTGGAGGAATGCAGCCCATCAGGATGAGCATCCCCTTCCCATCCCGGTCCTGCCGCAGCAGCTCGTGCTGCCCCTCTCGCAGCCGCTGCTGAGAGCGAGGATCGTGGCGGGGGCTCAGTGTCACACTGGTGTCCCCGTACCGTGTTCGTGTCAGGTGTGCAGGGTGGGGTGCCCGGGGTCCCCTCTCTCGGTGGGGGCAGCGCTGGCTCTGTGTCCCGCCGGGGAGCCGAGGCCACGGGGCAGAGCAGGTTCCAGCAGAGGAGCCGTGCAGCAGCAGCAGCGATAGAGGCCAATTCTTTAGGTCTTGTTCGCCAGTTACAGAGAAAATTACAGAGAAACCAAGCTGGTGCAGGTGGACGTGACACACTGTACAGCTGCCATGGGAGTGAATGAAAAAAATTAGCATTAATTAACTAATTTATTAACCCGCTGAAGCCCTGCTAGGACCACCTGATGTGAGATAAGGTGAAGGCTAATGTCCAGCGGTGCCCACAGTTTATTCCTACCCAAAGGGCTGTTAATTATGCAGAACAGGCACCGACGGGCTGGAGTTAATGGAGAGAGAAAACTTCGTATCCCCGGGATCCTTTCCCTTCTCTTCCCAGCTCACCAGCTGCATGTCCCACAGGATATCTGGGGATGCCTGCAGAGGAGACAGCTCTGCCTCTACATGCCCAGCTCGTGGTTCCCTCTCCTGTGTCCGGCTCCATAGTTTGTAACCGGGAGAAGCTAACCCGTGCACCCCCAGCCTGTGCCAGACGGCTGCATCCTCCTGGGACGCTGGATGCAGAGGGGCCGTGGAGCTGCACAGCGGAGCCTCAAGGACCTGCAAATTGCCCATGATGTTTATTTTACAAGCTGCAAAATATTTCGTAGAGGGTTCATTTATACCCGCTGGTTAAAGTAGCTTTTATTCAAAAAATAGCCTTCTCTCATTTACATATCCTACAGACAGTCTGGCGGGGTCTCCAGGAGCCCCTCCCGCAGCTTCCAGCCCCGCTACCCCTGGCACTCGCACTCCCGGATGGAAGCGATGGTGCGGACTTGGTCCCGGCGGCTCCGGAACCTGTGCCTGTCATAGCTGTGAGGGGCACAGCGTCTCGGGGCAGCTTGTGCCCAAAGCAGGCATTCCTCTCCGTCTTGTGACTCCCTGCAGTTAGAGAAAAAACAGTACATGCCCAGTACATCCCCAGTACATCCCCAGCCCCCCACATCCTGGACCTTCTGTTCACACTTGGGAAAAGGGTAGATGCTCTGGAGTAGGATGCAGGAGAAAGGAGGCAGCTTTTATCCTGCAGCATCTATTCCTTACTCCTGGAGTAACTCGTGAACTGTGAACTGTCACCTCCCTCTGCTTGAGCAGGGCAGGTCTTTTCTCCTGCATGGTTTGATTTGCTTCCCTTTGCATGCAAAGAATCCCAGAAGGTTTGCTTTGGAAGGGACCTTAAAAGCCCATTTCATCCCACCCCCTGCCAAGGGCAGGGACACTTCCACTATCCCAGGTTGCTCCAAGCCCCATCCAACCTGGCCTGGAACAACACTTCCAGGGATCCAGGGGCAGCCACAGCTGCTCTGGGCACCCTCTGACAGGGCCTCACCGCCCTCCCAGCCAACAATTTCTTCTCAATGTCCCATCCAGCCCTGCTCTCTGGCAGTGGGAGCCATTCCCTGTGTCCTGTCCCTCCATGCCTTGTCCCAAGTCCCTCTCCAGCTCTCTTGGAGCCCCTTCAGGCCCTGCAAGGGGCTCTGAGCTCTCCCTGGAGCTTTCTCTTCTCCAGCTGAGCACCCCCAGCTCTCCCAGCCTGGCTCCAGAGCAGAGGGGCTCCAGCCCTTGGAGCATTTCCATGGCCTCCTCTGGACTTGCTCCAGCTTGTCCATGTCCTTCCTGTGCTGGAGAACCATATTTTTATGTCTACAATCAACACACCCTCAGCCTGAAACAACTGCCTGGACCCACCCCACCCCAGCAACCCCCTACTCCTCCTGACCCACAGCTTTGCCAGCAGGTGAGGGACAGAAGTGGCACATTCCAGGCTGCAGAAGCCACTCTCAGGATCTGTCTGCTGTCCTGGGACACCACAGGCTCTGTGACCACCTGCCCCATTCAGCCCCATCACGGCAGGTCCGGCTGTCCCCCCGGCACAGCACAGCACGGTGGGTGAGCTGGGGGTGGTACCCAAACCCTGCTCCGTGTCCCCCCCACGCCGGGAGCCGCCGATGCGTTGGGTGAGAGGACCAGGGGCAGCTCCCACCTGGCCCGGGGTGCGGATGTGCGGGAGGGAGGGCGGATGGAGCCTGGCAGCTGTGCTTACCTAAGCGAGCAGGGATCCCCCGAGGAGCAGCTGCCCAAGCACCTTCCCACATCGATTTCCTGCAAAGATTTGCAAAACAAAGGCACAAAAATGCCCTGCAGCACCTCAGCAGGGACACCCCAGGACCCTCCAGCCTCAGGCTCAGCATCCATCCCCAAAGAAGGGCAGCAGCAAGGCACAGCTGGTAAGAAGCATTTGGGGGGCACAGCAGTGTTTTTTGAGTCAGAGGTGCCTGTGCACAAAGGTATATTCAATTAGATTGCAGGGTCTCTGCTGAACTGAAGACAAACCTAACAACTAAATATGTTTTAAAATAAATATCATTGTTCCTTAATTGCTTTTTAAAAGAAATCCTCACTCCAAAGAAAAAGCCATTTGTTCTTTTATGGCCCTGATGTATGCACGAATTAGTGGCAGCAAAACACATTTTATAGCACAAGAGAATACAAATGTGAGGGTTTTACCACTGTAGCTTGATGCTAGTGTGAAGCTGCCAATGTTAGAGCATCCACCCAGCAGCTCAAACCCTGCATGAGGGCCCAGCTGAGCCCACCAGAGAGGAGACAACCCCCTGGAAACCTACCTTGAGCCATTCCTCCCTGTGTCCTGCAGAGCTCTGGACAATTTCATAATAATATTCCACCTAGGAGACACGATAGCATTTTTCCTTCATTTCGCAGTTCTCCAGTGTCTGAACCACCTCCCCACCATGTGGGTTTTTGGCCAAAGCAGTGCTGAACTTTATGGATCAAAAAAGAGATGAGATGGAGAAAAGATGGAGAAAAGTCCATCTGCAAAGAAGGAAAATTAACCTGGAGCTGCACCCGAGGTTCCTGTGACAGCAGCACAGACCATCCAGCTTTTGGCATTCGGTACCTACTGGAAAAGGCTGTTTCCTGTGTCAGGGTCCCAGCTGGGAGTTTGGGGCTCATTCCTTCACCAGCTCAGGGCCTTAGTGGTAGGTTTTGTTCCTCCATCCCAGTTTCACATCATGAGGAAAGGGAGGTTATTGTGGGTGCAAGTTGTGACTGCTGTACCTGACCCTGTGAAAGTCCCAATTCTGGGGAGCTAGCAGAAGCCACTCCATGTTAGCTCTGAGAAAAACTGTATTTGAACACAAAATATTGATGGCAGCACTTTTCCCAGAGCCACACTCTCACACCAGCGATGGGGGAATGTGATTTAGCATTTACTCATTCAGCACTTCCCTCTGGATTTGCCAGGGACTGTGCGCTGAATGGGTTTCTCAGATGCTGGAGCCAGTGTTACAGGCTCTCCTGGAGACACATTCCCCAGGGTTTGCTCTGCACCGGGCTCCCCACAGGAGCACCAGGTGTGGCATCTGCCACTGTGGGGTGGGGGAAAGGGGAAGGGAAGGGAAGGGAAGGGAAGGGAAGGGAAGGGAAGCGGATATCCCAGTTCTGGGGTGTGGCATGAAGGAAGGCTGGTACTAGAGGAGTGGAAGGGGGAGGTGGACAGTGGCCCCAGCTCTGGGGTGCAGAACAAAATCCTGCTTTGCCTTTTCTTTCCCTATTCCAGCTTGAACTCAATGAAAAATTCCCAGGGCACAGAGCAGTTCTGTCTGATTTGACATTCCCGGTTTGGTTGCGGAGAGCAGGGGCTGGGGCTGGGGCTGGGGGGTGGGGGCGAGCTCTGTATGGGCACACCAACAGCCACATCCCTGCTGCTGTGTCACCAGGACACCAGGATATGCCACCGTGGCAGGTCCTGAAGGCCTAGGCAGGGGCTCAGCAACTGGAGAGAAGGGACAAAGAGCCTCCAGCTGCAACTGCATCTACTTGGGAGGGCAGAGGCACAGGCTGTCCTGCCTGGCTCAGTCTGAGCTGATGTTCTGTGCAGAAACTACATTGTTTCTGTGCTAAATTTCCCAGCTTTTCTCCCCTCGCCAAGTAAATTAGGGTTAAAAATCTCCATTGCATGAGGGGGAGAAAAGATGGCTGAGCTG
>WAAG01079056.1:81155-95542 GCA_013390105.1 Tichodroma muraria
AGGAGCCAAGCATTTCCTACCTGGATAAAAATCTGAGATTTGGAACACCAAGCAGCCTTTCCTCCACTGGATTCCCAGAGGAAGAGCAGGCCCATCTCCACCACCACTGGATCTTCAGAGAAAACTCCACCCTTTCTACAGGATCACCACTTCAACAGAACCATATCTGCCACTGCAGAAGGACTGCAGCCACCATTTAATGGCACTGCCACCAACACCCTGACCCACAGGGTGTCAGGTTGTATTCTGTCAGTGGGTTTTGTTGTTTGTATTACTGCATTTTTATTTTAATTCTCTTTTTAAGAACTGTTCATTAAGAGAATGAAAATAAAATTTCCTATCCCCATATCTTTGCCTGAGAGCCCCCTTAATTTTCAAAATTATAATAATTTGAAGGGAGGGGGTTTACATTCTCCATTCCAAGGGAGGCTCCTGCCTTCCTTAGCAGACACCTGTTGCTCAAACCAAGACACCTCAGTGAATCAGAGGGCAAGATCATCACCAGCCATATGAAGTTCAACAAGAGGAAGTGTTGGATCATGCCCTGGGACGGGGCAGCCCTGGATGCAGGGACAGACTGGGAAGGAGAGGCTGGAGAGCAGCGCCGTGGGCAGGGACCTGGGGGTCCTGGTCGGTGGCAACTTGGATCCGAGTCACTGCTGTGTCATGGCAGCCCAAAGGGCACCGTGTCCTGGGGGGCACCACAAGATCAGAAGGATCCAAAACTGTTGGAAACTGTCCAAAGGAAAGCAACAAATACAGTGAAGGGCTTGAGGGGAAGCCATCTGAGGAGCAGCTGAGGGCACCTGGCCTGCTCAGCCTGCAGGAGACTGGAGACCTCATTGCAGTTACACTTCCCTTGTGAGGGGAAGAGGGGCAGACACTGATCTCCTCTGTGGTGACAGTGACAGGACATGAGGGAATGGGCTGAAGTCATGTCAGGGAGGCTGGGTATTAGAAAAAGGTTCTTCCCCCAGATGGTCAGGCACTGCAACAGGATCCCCAGGGAATGGTCACGGCACCAAACCTGACAGAGCTCAAGGAGCACTTGGACAATGCTCTGGGGCACATGATGAGACTCTTGGGGATGGCTCTGCATAGGGCAGGGAGTTGGACTTGATGCAGGGCAGGGAGATGGACTTGATCTTTGTGAGTCCCTTCCAACTCAGCATATTCTGTGATTCTGTGACTGTATTTTCATCATTATTTATTCTTCTAAAGTTGTCGTCTCTGGAGCTGAAAAGCTGTCACTGCTTGTAACAGCTCTTAATTTGGATATGATAATTTTATCATTCCTATTGTACACAAGAAACTGGTATTTGGCAAACACTAAAGGTTAAATTTGTGCAAGTGCTGCTCTTGTACACTGAAAAATCCTAAGAAACCTCAGAGATTGAAGCTTCTGTGTCCTTACAGCCACTGCAAAGGGGAACTGGGCCCACAGGCTGCTCCTGAATGCCACAGACTTTTTTCTGATGAACAAATGGAGCAACTTCCTACTTCCTCTGTTTTCTCTACTTTTAAAGGACAGCTTGTTGTCCTGCTGATAGCACTTACAACATCAGTCCTGGGAAGCAAAAGTCTGCAGTCATCCTGAACTTATGCATCAATAAACAGGGAGTTCAAACACAGAATTAACCATGGTGCAGCTCAGGTCCAGGGAACTGAGCTCTTTGTGCAAAGGAACAGACCCAGAGGTCAGGCTACTTATCAGTTCCTGAGCTACAAAAGATGTTGAAGTCCTGGATTATCTGGGCAACAGGTCCCCAGCACATTTCTGTCCTTAATCCCCCAAGGGAAAAGTCACTTGGAAAACTTCAACATAAAAAAAACAGCCAAGGGATGGGCAGGATGTGAGTGTGGAAGCATCAAGAATCTTGGTTTCTTGAGGGTGAAGGGGAACTCCGAGTTGTGGCTGTCCCATCCCTGAGAGCTTGGAGGGACCTGGTCTAATGGAAGGTGTCCCTGCCTGTGACAGGGAGTGGAACAAGATGAGTTTTAAGGTCTCTTCCAATCCAAACAACTCCATGATTCTAGGAACTCACCGTGTCCAGTGTGGAGGAAATGGCTCTGCCTCCTGCAGCAGCCCCTCCCTGCAGACTCCCTTGCTCCTCCACTCTGCTGGCAGCTCCTGCACCTGAGGTCACAAACCACTGAGCCCAGCATTACTCTCGTTACAATTCCCCCCCTTTCTGCCTGAGCCAGGATGAGGCACAGAGTGCCCAGCACAGCTCCAGCCACTCCCTGTCTTGAACAGAACCAGCACAAAGAAGAGATTTTGTTATAGATGGACATGACATATCTGACCCTGGACGGGTGGGCTGAATACCCTGTTTAATTACTCCAAGAAAGCACTCTGGCACTGTTTATCTTTATCTGCTCTCTTCTACTTCCACCTTACTGCAGAGCTGGGTAAAAGGAGTCCCCTCCCACAGCACAAAGGAGCTCATGGACACTAAACCCCCCGATTCCTGCACAGCAGCCTCCTCTGACACAAACCCCACAGTGCCTGCCAAGTGCAGACACTCCTCTGTGCTGTTCACTGTGGAAAGCACACACCAACAACAGCAGCATCACACTGAGCAGAGCCCACCACAGCCCCACACCACACCCCCTCTGCTCTCCCAAGCCAGAGGCCAAAGCAGTGCCAAGGACAAGAAGGAAAAAGGATCTTACTGGCAAAGATGGGAGCCTGCAAGAGCCCTGTGAGGGGACACACAGCTTGTGGGTCTTGCATGCTGCACCCTGGGAAGCACAGGAAAGTCTCCAGTACCTCTGACACTTACACCTGCCCTCCCTGGCAGGTAAGAAGGTGAGCAGCTCCGAGCCGAACGAGCTCACATAACCCAGCAAATGTCCCCTGACTACTGTGATTTAAACAAACACCTCGGCAGCCTGGGAAATGAGCATCTCTCCCACATGATCAGGATTGTGCTCCCAGCATGATCAGGCTTGGATCAGGCTCCCAGCAAACTTCAAAATTTTTCTTGAGAGCCACTGGATTTGCTGACAGCCTGGAGAAGCTTCCTTGAGGGTCTTTGCTCTTATCACCACTTCCAAACTCATTTAAGTTTGTGGTGACTGGGAGCCACTCTCAAATACCCTCATTTGAAAGAACACGCATCCTTCATCCCATTCAATGGTTTTATCTGGGACAACTCTGTCCTGTCCCTCCCCACACCAAATGGAGTCAGAGCTGACACCTGGACAATGCTAGCAACACAGCAGGACACGCCACAGCAGTGATGGCAGCATGTCCCCCACAGCCACACAATTCTGCCATTAACTCCATGTAGGAAAGCACTAGTTAAAGCAGGAAAGCTCTAGTCACCAGTCCTGGAAGCAGCAGAGGCAGTGCTGGTGCCGTGTGCTGTCAGGGGCTCTCAGCCGACGGCAGCAGCGCTCCTGGACACGGGGTGTGCACGGCTCCTCACCACAGAACTCGGCATCTCTGCACCAACGCGCCCAGGGCACAGGGCAAGGAACAGCTCCAGGTCCCAGGGAAAACATGTTTTGCATGATTCAGGAGTGAGAGCACACAAGAGAACAGTGATGGCAGCATGGACCCTCCTCTGGCATTCAAAATAAGGTTCGGGGGGTTGGGTTGGGTTTTTTTTCCTTCAATTACTTACAAGTGCAACAATCACAGACACTTACAGAAGCTGCACAGCTCTCGGAACAAGCTGAGTTCCCCTGGAGCTCATCCCCAGTTTCTGGAGGACAGCTGGGTTTCTCTGGAATGGAAGCCTTGAGAAAACAATTAGCAAAACCAAAATGCTAGAGAAGGCATCCTTTCAAAACCACACCATTTACCACCAGGCTACAGGAACCCCAGACCAGACCAGAAATCAGCACAGCTGCTCAACAACAACAACAACAATTTAATTGTGTTAAGAGACAAACATATATAACAAAACCCACATTTGTATTAAAAAAATTCCTTGTGCCTGGGCACCTGAGCCAAGCCACTCTCTGTTGTTCACAGCTCCGTGGTGCTACAGAGTACCCAGAGAGGCTGGGACTGCTACTGGGAGTAACTGCTGTGTAACCTGGCCAGAGCAGAGAGCTGCACTGCAGCCACATGGGAAGGGACATACAAAATAGTTATGAAAAAATATGCATTTTAAATAAAGAACTTACAACAACTTCAACTTTATACAAAATATCATGGTTGCCATGTCTCAATTCTAGGAATTATTTTTGAACTCTTAGCATCCTGTTTTCCATCTCATACCACCTCTGCAGTCTCCTTCTCCAGAGAGCTCTGTCTCTGTCCAGCTCAGTCCAAAGTACCTGAAAATGAAAAACCACATTATAGTCTCAGGAATCAGAAGTGCAGTTCTGTGAACAAATAAATCTTGTTTACAAGCTGGCAAAAGCAAGTGCAGTAACTTTAAAGTTTAAGCAAATCAAACACGAGTAAAACCAAATCTAGCCAAAAAAAAATAAAATACTGAACGTGCCTCAGGGTCCAGCTGAGCCATTCCAGTACTCAGAGGGACATTGCAAGCCACACTAGGAGTTACTGAGGATGTGGAAGCAGAGAGCTTTGCAAATGATTCAGTTCTTTCTCTTCTAAGTAGGGGATTACACAAAATACTGAAATCAAGTAGAAACTCACCTTCCAAAAAAGCAAATTCATCAATAGCTTCAATGGCATTATCTGAAAAGCAAACTGAGAATTAAAATAGATAAACCAACTCCATATTTGCATCTGTTTCAAACTGCAGCATTTGAAATTACACCACAGCACAGTTTCAAAGAGATTTACTTGTTTTGGAGATGGTGTGTGAAATTATTAGTGTAGTCTTTGGTAGAAGTTCTTCTTTCCCATCTTCAGGGAAAGAAAGAATAAATCCATAATTACTTTAGCACCTCCAAACAGGTGGAAAAATCCCCCATCGCAGCAACCCTTTGCTAAGGCCAGCACAGAACATGCTCCCATACCCAGGTCTTTTCTTTGCAGGGTTTTCCTTTTCCCTTGCTGGGCATACACGTAAGCATCTTTGGCTATGGTTTCAACAAACAGCTCCTGCAAGGCAAAACAGGACAAATTCACATAGGAGATGACAGAGAGAATACCCTGAGGAAAAAGAAAAGTCCTACAAGGCTTCAGGATTAAATCAGAACCTTCATCTTAATATTGCCCCTTCCCAGTAAACATGTCTGGAAACACCAAAGGAAATGGCTGGACAGTGATGCACAGGACAAGCAATTGAGGGAGAAAGCTGGGAATGTGGGTTCCTCGAAATCCACATTCTCTGGGAGACCTGCCCCACACCAGGGGCTCCCAGGGCACTCTCTGAAGGGGGAAAGGTGTTCTGTGCTCAGGAGAGGAATCACCAGATCCGTTAGGTATTTGATTTGAGGAGAAATACCTCTAAGATCACTGTGTCCAACCATCAACCCAACACCACCTCCACGGTCACCACCACCCCATGTCCCCAAGTGCTACGTTTCTTCCAGGGATGGTGACTGCCCCGGGCAGCCCGTGCCAGAGCTCCAGAGCTTGACAACTCTCTCCATGAAGGAATTTTCCCAATATCCTAAACGTCCCCTGGTGCAGCCTGAGGCCGCTTCCTCTTGTCCTGCGCCTTCTTGCTTGGGAGAAGCGACCGACCCCCCCCCTCCCCCCGTCAGGAGCTGGGCAGAGCCAGAAGGGCCCCCCGAGCCTCCTTTTCTCCCGGCTGAGCCCCTTTCCAGCTCCCTCAGCTGCTCCTGGGGCTCCAGACCCTTCCCCAGCTCGGGCCGGCCGCAGCCGTCCCGCGGGTCCGTGAGCTGCGGCCGCTCGGCACAGGAGGAGAAACCTCCCGGGCGAGACCGAGCGGCACCCGCGCAGCGGCCCGGCCCCCTCACCGTGGCGCGCGCCAGCACGNGCGGGGCCGGGCCGAGCTCCCGAGCGCTGCCCCTTCTCCTCCCCTTCACGCGCCTCATCTTCCCCTTCATCCCGTCCCCGAGCACGGTCCCTGACACAGCGCCCACACCCCCAGCCCTGTCCTCCCCACAGATGGCCCTCAGTGCCTCCCTGCCACCCCCGTGCCCCAACACGGCTCTCAGGCCTCCCTCTCCCCAAGACAGGGACGTGCTCTCCCCGTTGCAGCGGGGCAGGAGCAGCGGGGCAGGTGCGAGGTGGCTGTCACTGCTGTCCGCCCGTCCTGTGCCCCAGTCAGCTCCCCGTGGGTCCAGTGTGGGATCTCCCAGCACCCCTTCACCCCATCTCCAGCTAGTGGGATCAAGCCCTGCAGTGCTCACCTTGGGCAGCCACCGCCCTCCACAGGACCCCCAGGACCACAGGTCTTGGCCAACAGGTGCCCACCCCAGCCTTCCCCATGTCCTCAAATTCTCGTCTTATCCTTAAACCATCTGCAGGCAGGAGCTCTTCCGTGGAGCTCATGTCCTGCACTTTTGGATACTTCAGGAAGCCATAACCCTCACCCAGCTTTTCTGTGCTCCCGCAGAGCTCAGCTGGGCACCCTCTGCACCTCCCTGCTCTGCAAGAGAGGTCTCTTTGAGACCTGACCTGCAGAGGAATCCTGGGCCACCACTGGACAAGGACATCGCCCACCCTCCTGGTCCCTTCCCCTCGCATCCCACAGTCAGTCCCCAATACTGGGGCTTTCCTCTCTTAAAATGATACAACTCTTATGGCCAGCAGGACTGGTGGGCTGCAAGTGTCAAACAGCAGCAGAGCCAGACTAGTGGTGTACTAAGAGCTGCACCCCCTCCTCTTTCTCCTCCTCCTTGTGCGGTCTCACCATCAGGCGAAAGCAACTTCCTGACGCTGCACACAGCTCCTCACCAGCAGTTAGGAAAGAGCTTCTGGTTTCAAGGGAGGAGGCCTCAGAGAGGCTTGTCCAGAATGCTTCCGGTGGTCTTTAGCAAGGAGGCGAGCACGCAGGAAAGCATCCACTGATGGAAGATGGTGAGTAAGAACTAGACCTGGGCTGTAGTGGACATGGGGACAGAACACTGGGAGCCATACGTCCTGGTTGGAAGGGTTTGGGGGATGTCCTTGTGAGGGGCTGGATGTGGCCAACACCCTCGCTCCTCCTGAAAGGCAAAGTCCCCCAGTACATCTGAGCTGGATGGAGCTTCAAAGGTCTCTGACCAATTTCTGGGCTCAGAGGAAAGTTTGCTGGGTGAACTTAGGCTGTATACAAACATCTGTGAAAGGAGGAGGCCACACTCCCACCAAGTCCAGGAAAGCCCCCACAAGCACAAAATGGATTGGAAAACCTGGAACTGATCACAGTGATGGCAGCACTGTACATTCAAGGGCTCTGAGCAAGTCCTAGCTCATGAAACCAGCCCAAAACTGATCGTTACAAACCACCAAATCATTCAGATGTCAAAAATCCCAATGGCATATTTGGGAATCTGGAAAATGTTTATTTTTTCACTAATTTGAGTGAAAGCCCCACTTACTGGTATACAGGAAATGGCACATTCATGCTGCTTCAGCACTGCTATGCCAAGTGCTGCATTTGAGGGTTTACCACAAAAACTGGGGTGTTTTCCTGGGGAACTTGTAAGTCTGTATATATACATTTGATCAGTTATGTCTAAAACATTGCATCAACTTCTCTCCGTATCAGCCTTTCCCTTGTGAAAATAGAAATTATGCAATCATAAACCCAAACTGAAATCCCAGAAAGAGAAGAACTCCAAAATCAAAGCATACAGCTTCAGCAAAGCAGCCAGCTCTGGTGCAAAGGGACACTGTGGTCTGGGGACAAGAGTGTGGGAGAAAGATGGGGAGGGTAAGGTGATCTCTGCCCTCTCACAAGGTCCATCTGAGAAGCTTAGGAAAAATCCTGTAGCTTTGTGCCATACTTCTAACCTAGCAGTCTTCTTCCAAGAGCTATTCACAGTCTCCTCCTGGCAGCTTTTCTCTGGAGGCTCTAGAAAAAGGTGAATTTTGGTCACTGAGGAAGCTAAAGGCAGCTCTGTGCTGGAGAAGATGTGTCTGAGTTCATGTGTGCACAGTGTGAACCACACAGGAAAGACACATGTCAGAGAAGTAGGGCAGTCTGCTGCCTCTTGGCCTTTTTTTTCTGCCCTCAGGCTTTGGTTGGATGAGTCTCAGCACTGCCATCTCAGCTTTTCCTCCAGGGAGGGATGCAATGGTCCTGTGTGGTCTCCCCCACCAACTCATCATGGAAAACAGGACCAGTGCAAGGCAGATTGCTCCCATCTGAGCCCTGGGAAATCTCTGGATCTCAGATTCTGCCCTCAGGAGCTTTGCTACTAACACCCAATCCCTCTGATTTGATGATCCCTGGTAGTGGACAGAGGGTGGATCAGATCAAAAGACTTCATGAAAGGTCTCCTGGATGCCTTCATGGTGGGGTAACCTGGTCCCAGTTTGGTGCAGCCCCATGTTTCAGGACCTTTTTGAGCAAAAACCTTGTTTTGGGGAGAAGACTTAGTGTGAGACCATGTTGAAGGTCTGCACTCTGCAGTGGGAATTTTGACTCATTTTCCTCCATGGTGTTTTAACTGGAACTGTTTTTCTTAATGGTTGCAGATGCATCTGGAGGGGAGAGATGCTGTAGTGAGGCACCTACGGGCAAAGTTCCAACAGAACAGCAAAGAACCTCCTGAAGTGGGTGGCTGGCCAGAGAGTCGTCCTCCAGCCCCTCATGGACCAGAGCCAGGACAGACCCCTGCCATGGCCTCCAAGGGCACTGCTCCTCAGGAGCCCCCCTGGAGCAGGAGGGACTGCAGCAGGGCCTCTCCATCTCACACTACAGGTCAGATTTTGGGCCAGCAATCACCTCACTCTGCCTGTAAGACTCTGGCACGAATGGTGTGTCAGAAGAAGGGGATGGTTCAAGATGCCAGCTTCCACCCAGTGCCTGCAAAGCCAGGAGGAGATGTGTTGAACAAGAAGGTGGAAGCCAGCCCTGATCCTCCCCACAGGAAGCCAGCCCAGCAGACACGCCCACCTGCCAAAGACAAGGGGGCTCCAGCGATTCTTGCCAAAGGCGCAGCTGTTGCAGCCCCACTGTTTGCTGTGGGAGGCCCCCAAGGGACAGAGCATCCAGCTCTGCCCCGGAGGAAGCCTTTGCCACATGTCAGGGCACTGGGAGCAAAGCCAGGCAAGCCCAGGCGCCCTCCTGATGTGGATTTGGCAAAGTTCAGAGCAGCTGCACATCCTGGGACATCCATCCATCCTGCCACAGAACCACCAAGGAGTGCTCAGCTGGGTATGGCCAGGCACATGAAAGTCCCTCAGGGAAGGGTGCTGCTCATTCAGGAAGGAAAATCTCCCCAGTTAGAGCCTGCAGCTCTTTGGAGATGGAAATACTGGGAGGGCTGGTGGAGAGGTGGGGGGCTTGTATAACCAAAGGGGCTTTCATAGGTAATAACATGAGGAAGAGACAGAGAGAGAAGCAGGAAAGGTGAAGAAACAAAGTGCCCCGTCCCTGGCTGGGCACAAGTTTCCGTCTCTGGAGTGTTTGTAGGAAGTAAGGTTGCAGTAAGTAACATGAGAGATATTGCCAAACTGGAGTGAGCACAAGATGGTTGGGGACTCAAGCACATGGAGAAAGAAAGGCTGAGACCCAGGCTTGTTCAGCTGGGAGGAGAGGGAGGAAGGGGAAATCTCACTGCCCACAGCTACCTAAGGGGCAGAAAATGAGGCCAGACTCTTCCCAAAGATGTCCAGGGGCAGGCCTGAGGGTGATGGGCATGAGCAGTAGGGGTGGTGCCAGTCAGACATTGCCCTGCCACAATGGCCTTCTGGATCTAGCTGCTGTGGTGGTTTCTCACAGCTGCTGTTCTGCCAATCCACACTCCAGGTGAGGAAAGCTGTTTCAAATACCATCTCTTGCTCAGTTTCTCTAAACATGAGAGTAGGCTTCCCTTCCTTTCCTTAAGAGAACTGAAAAATTGAGCTGGTCTGCGTTATAATTAAAAGGTGTTATCAGGGCTGGCCACGCTGTTGTGCTGGAAGATTCTCACATGACTGGCTACATGTACTTATTTGTCTCATGGGTCCTGAGGCAAGCTGCAACATCTAGAATTACACCTTGCCTTGATTTGATAATTTTTGTTAATTTTTAGGGCAATCTTATGATTTTTAAGACCAAGTATCTGATTGTGTCTTACTTGGTACCATAAACCAGCAGAGATTTGATGTTGGACTCAGGTCTTTGTGCCCATTTTTGGCTGATCTGGTTGACCAGGCTGGAGACAAAGCTTGTGATACAAATAATGGCATGTTAGCAGGGGTGTGGTCGTGCTGGCAATGGTAAAGGGGGCAGCAGATGATGCTCCTGAGCACACGGAGATATCCAGGACTTGCCCTGACTCTGGTACATACCTGAAATTTAGGGGTTTTCCACATTCATGATACCTGCTTTGGCCTCTTCCCCTCTCCTTGCATTATTTGTCCAGGAAGAAAGTAATATTAGAAATATACAAAAGGGAAAATACATTTTCAAGGTCCTCAGTGAGGAACCTGATGAGCTGTGCACCAGTGTGCTGGAAGAAAATCCCTAGATGGGCTATGGATTAAAAAACTCCTTGCTCTATCAAGATGTGTAGTCAGTTTTATCTCCCCACCTCCCCCTGCACTAAATCCAGCCCAGAGTGGCTCTGACCTCTGTGTGGCTGATAGAGCTGAGGAGAAAATATGAAATAATCCCTCTCTGCTCCCTCCTGTCCTGCTGTTTGTCACAGGTCACCTGCAACCAGGCTGTGCTGCACCAGTGCCCACATGGTTCCCACTGCAGGATGCTCTGAGTGGCACAGGGTAAGGATTGAGGCAGCACTGCTATTCCAGGTGGCTTCCAGGCTGTGCCAAGCCACTGGGAAAGGCACGAGATGTGACAGCAAGAGGATATTTGGGGTTTCCTGCCTGCTGCTGTGCAAGCAGCTCCCACAGTGTGGGGTGAGGCCATCTGGGGCTACATTTTCTCACTGTGGCCATTCCACCCCGCTGCTCGTCCACATCCAGCTGTGTGAGGAGCTGCTGGCACAGGGCATGGAGCTGCTGTCCAGCTCTGCCCCAGAGCCAGGGCCAGTCCATGGCCAGCCCACCTGTTTGTTCCCCACCCTCCTCCTGGCAGCCCCAGTTTTGCCCTCAGCTCCAACGCTGTCATTGCAGCAGCACTTGCTAACCGTGCTCTGCCTCGCCGCAGGGATGAAGATGAGATATACGATGATGTTGAGCCTCTTGGGCTGGCCAGGAGAAACCCAGGCCTTCTGCTGCCTTCTGTGTCCCAGTTGCCAGTGAATCCCTGCCCCAGAGGAGGTGGGTACAGGAGGGGTTTGGATGCTGTTTGGGGTGAGATCTGCAGCTCCAAGAGCTGCAAGGCCCCAGTGAGCCATGATCAGTGGCAGGGCCTGTGCTAAGCCTGCTGCTCCCCCACACAGGAGGGCAGTGGGTTCCTCTTGTAAATTTGCACAGGAAACCCTGATCCCCTCACACTTGGGGGCAAACTCAGGATTTGGTCTCAGGAGGAGAAAGCTCTTGCTGCTCTTCGTATCCTGTTTTGGCAGGTGTTTACACCTCATGGCAGCACCTCTCCCGGGGTTTGCTTTTACAGGTGGAAATGCTGGCCGAGCCTCTAGCAGGGTTACCTTGCTGGCAGCTACACAGAGGTAATGGGGTTTTTTACTCTTTCTAAGGGTCCCAAAATGGCCAGGGCTCCCTGCTGCTCTGACAAAGCTGCTGCTTTATAATCTCTGCTGAGCTTGCAATAGGAAAGTCTGTGGTGAAGAGCACAAGCTGCAGGGTGTACACCTGGCCCCAAGAGCCCCCACAGCCCCAGGGCTGGTGCAGGGAAATGCGATGGGGAGCAGCCGGCAGGGAGAAGGTGACGGGAGGGAGCAGAGCATGGGCTCATCTGAACCTTCCCATGGCTTTCAATGACTGCAGAGAATCCCAGGTCTCCCAGAAGATGAAGACCATGACACTCAAGGCGTGCAAGAGGGAAGAGAAGATGGACAGGGAGTTTCAGAAGAAATTCAAGGTGAGCAGCAGCTAGTGATCACTTTTCCCTCTGAGCTCCTTCTCCTCTCCTGGGAAGGGTGCAGTGCAATGGCAGTAAGGAGGTGTGCTCCACAGGGACCAGTGATACCCAGATCACATCCTGCCTTTTTTCCCCCAGGTCACACCTGCCCCATTCTCCCAGATCAGACCAGTCCCACAGACCATTTGGCCAGAGAGGAATCTGCTTTTATTCAAGGAGGGAGTGCGGTCAGAACTGCCTGACTCAACTCCCCATGGGCACTGCTGTTTGTGTTTCAGTTCGAAGGCAGCATCAGTGTCCTGACTCAGATGATGGTCGATCCTGCAGCAACGGAGAAGAGGGGCGGAGCGAAGAACCTGCCACTGAGACGGGGAGAAATCCTTGATGTCATTCAGTTTACAAATCAGGAACAAATCCTCTGCCGGAACAGCCAGAGGAGGTGTAAGTGTGGAGCGGGATGGAGTTCACCCACAGCAGGGAGCACAGCACAGGTTTGGGAAGAAGCTTCTTCATGCAAACACCCCCTGACTGATCTTCTGACAGATCTCCTCCACCTGCTAGACAGATCTGACAGGTATCCTGCTACCCTGAGAAGGTTCCCACTTTTCTCTGCACAAATGGTCTTCCTTCCACTCAGCAGCAGCATTTCTGCTGTGAGCTGGGCTTGTCCTTTCCCTCTGCTAAAAGCTTTTGCAGTCCTCGAAATATCCAGGTGCAGATCCCTCAGGCAGAGAGGAAGGGATCAGATTCTTCCCTGCCAGATGCCATTCAGCCTGGCAGGCTCCTTCCTGACACTGCCCAGAGCAGGTTCCTCCAGAGGGTCCAGCTTGGCTGCCCAGAGCTGGATTCCTCCTTGTCCCAGCTCTTTCTGGGAACATGAGGTGTTGCAAAACCCTGGGCAGGGGCAGGTGCTGCGATGATTTCTGCTCATGCCCTGGTTCCCAGCACAAACTGTTGTGTTTTTCTTCACTCTGTTGCAGATGGCTACGTGCCCCGGGCCGTGATGCTGCCTCTGTGAGTACCCTTTTGAGCGCCTTCTTCTCCACTCCATGAGCTGCAACAACTGCTCCATAAGTGGCCAGTACCAAACTAGTCCTGGCTTACGACTCAAAACTACCCAGCTCAGGGTGTGACCATAAGCCTGACACCACCTGGTTCCCCTGGAGTGGAATCTGCCATTTCTGGTGTCAGGAGAGGTTCTGTCATTGGGGCACTGGAAACACTCCCCAGGCTGTGGTCCCTTGTGTGGGACCTGCCCAGACACTGCTCAGAGGCTGCTGCTGGCACAGGATGAGGGTGCAGCCCCTCTGCATCGCCGGGTCTGCAGCTCCTGGCAGCCTGGGACGAGGGCACCATCCTGAGAGGGGCCAGAGTCGTCTTAACCCCACTCCAGATGGTCCCAGCCATGCAGGGAGAGCAGAGCGTTGGGAGGGGGAAACAGGGCTGCAGGTGGACACCAGAGTCCATGGACAGGTCAGGAGGAGATGAGACAGATACAGCAGCAGGAGCTGGCCCTTGCCTTGGGGTTTGGAGGTGGTGGGACGTGGGAGATCACACTGCCCACAGCATCCCATCTTTGTCCTTGCAGGGACACTGACATCTATGATGACGTTGAGATTTATGGTAGGTGCACAGAACTGCTGCCATACCCCTTCACTGGCCACAGTGACAACCTCACCAGCACCAGGATTCCCCTTCTCCTGAACCTTTGCTGTTTTGCTGCCTTCCCTCTCTCCCTTCCCTCTGTGCAATTCCTCTTCCTCTCTCTGAGGTATCCTTTACCTACTCACAGTTCCCTAAAAGTCTTTATGTTCCTCTGTTCCCAATTATTTGGATTTCCCTGTTCCTTGTTCTCAGCTTGCTCCCTATACTTGCTGCCAGCCCCAGAGCCCCTTCAACGTCCTTTGAGGTGTCCCTGATCCTCCAGACAACTGGGACTTCCCTTTCCCACGCAGTTGCTCTCTCCTTACATGCAAGCTCCATCCGTGGCTGGCAGTTGTCTCTGAAGATGGAGCTGAATAGAGACAGCTGTATTTCAGTTCTGCTCACAAGCACACACTTTATCTAATTCTGGCAGGCTGAGCCAACCACGCTAAGGCCAAAGGCACAAGACAGCACCACAGAGACCTCCACAAGGGCTGAAACGTGAACAGCACCAGACACCAGGCTCCTTTTGTGAAGGAGCTCTGCTTCCTCTGAGACAGGCTGCAAACCCACCAGAAGAGTGTTGACAGTTCCCTGCCAGAACAGTGGCATGGCTGCTGAGCACATGGGGCTGCACAGATCCTGTCCCATGGGGCAGGGGGCCCCAGATCCTCAAGTCACACTGTCACTGTAGCTCTGTTTTGTCTGTGTAAAATATAGCAATGGTTCAAGAGGGTTTCATGGTCTTTTTTTTTTTTTTTT
>WAAG01079056.1:102586-171385 GCA_013390105.1 Tichodroma muraria
CTTCCCTGAACTTCCCTGAACTTCCCTGAACTTCCCTTCCCTTCCCTGAACTTCCCTGAACTTCCCTGAACTTCCTTTCCCTGAACTTCCCCGAACTTTCCTTTCCTGACTTTCCTTCCCTGAACTTCCCCTTCCTCTGCATTCCCCCCCAGTCACCCAGGTTGGGCACCCGAAGGCAGGAGGGTGCTGGGGGGGCACAGGCTCATAGGGACCCCCATTCCTGCCCTCTGCCTGTGAGGCTCCTGTACAGAACCTGCACACATCCCTTCCCTCAGATCCCACTCCTGTGCAGTGGCTTTTTAATCCCTGGGGAGGGGCGGCAGCGGGGTGGGCCGGCTGGGAAAGGGACACAAAGAAGGGATGCTTGAGGGAAAGTAGAATGGTCAAAGGGGACAGACGGCGTGGCCAGGTAGGGTGGAGGAACAGGGAAAACAAGCAAACTCATGGCATTGGGAAAGCATCGGAAAGCTCCCAGGAGTAGGGATGGAGGGAGCAGAGGGACCCCGGGGCTGTGCTGGCACCCTGAAGGGAGTCGGGTCACCAACACCATGAGTTTGCTCTGCAGCCTTGGCTGAGGACGGTCTGCAGCCAACAGCCACAGCTCCCCTTGCCTGATTCTCACTCCTTCTTTCCACCAGCCTTTTACTGCCTGGAAACCAAACCTTTAACCTCCAGGAGCACCCAGCCTAGGGCTGGCTTGGCCTCCGTGTTGAGGGCAAGGTGAAACTCATGCCAGCAGCACACTAACCTCCCTCCTTTGCTTCTGTTCCAGTATCGAACTGTTCTTGTCCCAGTGGTGAAGTCTCCTGGTTTTCCAAAGATCCCAGGAAAACCTGTCAATTTTATTTACTTTGCACCTGATGACAAAAACCCTGAAGTCCATCGGCCTGTGTTCCTTGAGCTGACACCATCACCTGAGATGACCTACAGGACCCTGGCTGGGACCAGCAATGAGATGAATGTCCTGGGGATTGTCATATTCTCAGCAACCATAGGTACCTGCTCTTCCACGGGCCCAGGGGCAGCCCAGGCTGGCCACTGCTGCAGTCACCACGCTTTACAGAGCAGAAGATATGGGATGAGGTTCTTTTAGCTTTAATTGCCCCACTCCCTGGGAACCGGGCCCAGCAGAGAGCTCGTACCAAGGCCCCTGTCAGCACCTCCTGTGGTGGAGCTCACTAAAGCTGTAGGCACGGGGAAGGCTGTTTTTACCCCATATTTCCTTCACAGCCCACGTGCAGGTCCTCAGAGTTTTCAAACCATTACATAAGCCAGGGAGTCCTTTTAATGAGGTCTGAAGTGAGGTGTAATTTTGCAGAGGCTGCCTGGGACACAGCTCACCACAGTGACCCAAACCCTTCATGCTGAGTGTTCAGCCCCTGAGCAGGCAGGATGTGACAGCGAGGTCAGACTTGGTGCTGTTACAAATATATGAGGATTCCCAACAGAATTTTCTGAAGGAGGTAGGGCAGCATCCTACACTGAACAGCTTGCAGTCCTGTGTGGAAAAGGTGCTTGGCAGCAATTTTGGGAAGGAAGAAGGAGCAGAGGTTGTGGAGAGACACCTTCAAGAGTGGAGGTTTAAAGGGGAGAAAGTCATTGGAAGGAGGAACTTGAAGCTGGCTCAAAGTGTAAGAGGACACAGGTGCAAGGCTGAGGGAGAAAAGGAGGAGTAAGGGATAGGAAGGAAAAAGAGTAGGAGGCAGTGAGATGAGCATGGTGGCAGGATTATGTGTAGATTAAGAGGTGAGGGCAAGGAGCTTGAACTTTGTGTATAAGGAACCAAAAAGCCAATTATAGGATTTGAGGTGTGGAGGCAGTGCAGCCAGCACAGCACCGGAGTGTGCTGGGCTGCAGTCAGAGCCACAGAGAGCAGCCAGTTCTAAATGTGAGACCTCAGAGGAGTTGGCCACAGCAAGACTGGGCAGAGCCAGACCTGCTGACGGATTCCTACAGCCAGTATCAATTTGCTGTTGGGACAGGGAATCTCCTGTCCCAACAACCATCGCCCTCTGCACACCTTGGACACCCAGGAAAGGTGCTGAGCTCCTGCCCACGGGACACATGCCCCCCTCCAGCCCTGCCAAACCGCAAGGAGAAGCTGCTTTTCTCTTCTAAGATGACACTTCACAACCCCTCCAGCGTGGGAGTGGGATCAGCCCGAGTCAGGAGGCAGTGGGAGATCACCTGAGCCAGCCCCGGCCATCACCTGCACTTCCCATGTTTTGCCCAGGATTAGAGCTCCACAAAGCCAGACTGGCAGAACATCACCTGCACCAGGCACGGGCAGCTTGACAAAGGGCATTCATACATCCACAGAATGCCTTCCTTATGAGGAGAGGCTGGATTGGGTTTGCCTGGCAGGGCACAGGCAGGGCACAGGNGCTCTCAGCAAAGTGTGTTTGTGTTCAACACCAAAACCAGGCAGGTTGTGGGGCTGAGACCAAGGTGTCCATGCAGCACCCACTAGGTACCCAGAGTGACTTTGCTATGAGGGGTGACCACACACAGCTACTCCAGCTCTGACAGTTCTTCACTGTCACTGAGGGCCTCTCCGCTGCTTTTGAAACCCAGGAGAGAGCAGAGCTTTCAAGATCCTTGCAGGAATCTGTACATTTACTTGGGCCATGCCTCCCAAATCACCTCTGTAGGACCTGAAATTACTTTCTTCAAAAGCAGCTGTTGTGGCCAACAAATACCGAACAAATATCCACAGAACTGAGATTTAAACATGCCAAGCCTTGTCTCATTTCTCAAAATTCTGGCAAATGTGACCCCACTTCATCTCTTTTTTGAGCAAGGCAAGAGATCTAACCCATCAACCAAGGGCCTCTTGGAGTCCTCAACCCTGAAGACTGAAGAGGGATAAGCAGGACAAGATTCTGTCTATATTCTTCCTTTCCAAGATAAAATAGACACCTGCACAGTGCTTCAAAATTAATTTTAGCCAACACAGGAAGGAGGACATGCATCAAGCTGGAAACTAGATGGGCAAATGCTCAAAGGTTCCTTTTCCCTTTGCTTGATGGGTTCCTGGAAAGCCTCCCAGCCACTGAAAGCAATGGGGTTTAGCACTGGCAGACAGGACAGCACCATAACCCGTTTAAATATTCAAACCATAACCTGTATTTCTGCTCTAGTTCCTTCAACAGAAAATTAGCCTGGATTAGGTTAATGCAACATCAAAGGAAAAAACAGACTTAGGAGAAAAGGCTTAATGCCTGTATCTAAGCAACTCACTCAGATTCTTCCTGATATATCACTGTACAGCCACATGTGCTGTCACCACCATGGCACAGCCTGTGAGCCACAAACACTGAATAGCCCAGCCCAAAAGGGAACTGGGCACGGGACCGGGGTCCTGAGCACTGCTCAGTCACTGTGGCAGCCAAGGCCCCTTTCACTCCACAGCAGGGCAGGGATGCAGCACAGCATCACATCCTCAGCTACAGAGAGCCCTACCACACCTTATCCTTAAAAAAATTCCACTTGTATTTCCAGAGTTCATTAGTCTTGTATTATCAAAGAGCAATCCAGATATCCACCTAATCCAGCTAATCCACAGTTTATCTACCCCAGGAAATGACTCTCCCAGCACTGAGCAGCAGTGAAGTTTATCTGTTTTCTGTGCAAGGAAGAGTCCAAACCCTGGATTTGGGTCTGGTGGGGCTTTGTGAGAAAAGGCCAGATGCTTGTGCTTGCTTGGAACAGAGAATGGCCGTAAGAGCACATGGCAACCAGTACTAAATCAGGTTTTGCCTGGTGACCCCCATTCCACCAGACCCTCAAGACACTTGGCCTGTCAGGTGCTGCTCCCGTGGTGCTCTCAAGTAACAACCTGCTGTGCTTGGTTGCAGGACTTCTCCTGGGAAAAATGGGCGAGCGAGGAGCCCCCCTGGTCAACGTGTGCCAGTGTTTGAACGAAGCAGTTATGAAAATTGTCTCGATGGCCGTTTGGTAAATCTGGTTTTGATTGATTCATTGATTATTTTCTTTCCTGCTATCTAATGGCAGTATCTGTCACACATGTGCAAGTGTCTGTTGTGAGCACTGAATTTGTTTTTGTACGACTCTACTGCACAGTACCAAGCACTGCCATGTCTGTCCTGCAGTACTACAATGATTGCTGCATCCTCATTTTTTATGCTTATTCTTTGCAGGTACTTCCCCTTTGGCATTGTATTTCTCATAGCTGGAAAGATCTTGGAGATGGAAGATCCATCGGTTATAGGACAGAAACTGGGACTGTATGTGATTACAGTAGTGTCAGGGCTTGCCTTGCATGGAATCGTCCTCTTACCTCTGCTTTTTGTGCTCATCACCAAGAAAAACCCCTTTGCTTTCATTCAGGGGATACTGCAAGCCTTGCTGATCGCCTTAGCCACATCCTCCAGGTAAGAACACATGGCCGGAACCTGTGGATAGCGCAGAGCAGGGATCTGGTTTAGCAAGGTCTCCCCTGGACATGACTGTGTCCGACCAGGTGAGCTCTGGGGGGACAGGTGTAACTCATAGAACAACTATGCTCTGGCACTATTTGAAATGAGAATGCTCCTGGTTTTAGCAGGAATCAGATACTTAGCCCTGCCCTGGTTGGCAGGCCTGGGCAGCTCATGGTGCTCTTCCACTCACCCTCTCCCAAGGTTTTCCCAGAGCAAACCAGCAATGTTTTTGTGTGTGTGTGCACACTTCATTCGATTGCTGCAGTTTTCTTTCAGTAAATTCAAACTAGGACTGTTGTAAGGTGCTTTATAAACTGCACGGGGTTATGATCCTGAAGTTTAATTGAAAACATCAAAAGCTCTTTTGAACACTTTACTGACAATCTAAAATCAACTACAGCGTATCCCAAGTTCATCCACAGAAAAAATCTTGCCTACTTTGAAAAGATTTTAATAATTTTAGATTATATTTCTCTATTGTGTTTTCATTGAAATGCATTCCTTATAACAATGAAAAAGACTTCACACTATAAACTACCATCCTTTCCAGAAGACACACGAATTCAAACATTTTCCTGGAGCACATCTGACCAGGCAAAGGGTTTTTCTGGCCTCTTTGTTGCTTCCACATGATCCAAATAAAACCACCTGGACTGTGCCTCCCGTCCCCAGTGCCCACCGACGCAACCGTTGCTTCTGCAGCTCTTAATGACCTGGTCTCCTCCTGAACCTGGATCTCCAGCTGTCTCCATCAGGCTTCTTCTCCCTCTGCTCTGCAGACAGCTAAGGGAGGGGGAACTGTCACAGAGAGAACACCCGGTTCCTTGTCCCAGCCCCATGGTCTGTGCCTAGGGCTGTGGGCACTGCTGCGCATCCAGAGCCTTTCCCAAATGCAGTCCCCACCTCCCAGAGTCTGTTGCAACCCCACTGACTTCTTATCTGTGGTTTCCTTTCTTCAACCTGTTCTTTTTCCTCCATTCCTCATCCCAGTTCCTGTGAGACAGTCGTCATCTTCATGCTAGACAGAAACAAGAGAGAGGTCAGGAGTGCAGGAGCTGAGGCAGGCATCCCTCATGGAGGAGACAGGTGGGGACAGGCTGGACCCCAGTGCAGTCACTGCTGGCACACAGTGTCTCACGCTGCAGGAGGTGCTGCAGGATTAATGCGGCACCAGGCATGTTCAACAGAGCTGCAGCCATGGCACGCAGGTGGTTAAAGTGGTGCCTTCAGCCACTGAAATGACATTCTGACATTTTTTCTCAGCCTGCAGCTCACTCTGCTGATGATGTCTATTCCCCAGGTGGTTAGAGCTGAAGAGACTTTGATTGCTACAGCAATTTGTGCGACATTGCAGCATCCACCCTAAGGAGGGCTGGTATTTCTGTCCCATCACATTGACTCCAATTTATAAGTTCAACCCAACAGCAATTACTGCTCGTTTCTTGTCCTACAGCTCAGCCACCCTGCCCATCACCCTCAAGTGTCTCCTGGAGAACAACGGCATTGACAGGCGCGTGGCACGGTTCGTGCTCCCCGTCGGGGCCACCATCAACATGGACGGCACTGCGCTCTACGAGGCGGTCGCTGCCATCTTCATTGCCCAGGTCAATGAGTATGAGCTGGATTTGGGACAAATTATAACTATAAGGTAAAAGTTTCTCTGCAGCAGCCAGATTATTTCTCTCTATTCTTATTTATAGACATTAGGACAACCTCTTGCATTTTTCCTGTTTGTAGAGATCTTGTGAGATCTCTAAAAGGGCACAGAGTGACCTTTGCTGGGAAGCTGAGGAGCAGGGGAGGGTGCAGCATGTCCCAGTCCCTGTGCTGTGTAGCAGGGAAAGCTGGGCTGGCTCCACACCCCAGAGTCTGCTGCAAGTCAAGGACTTCGCCTGTAGGGAAAAGCCTAGCTGCACAGATATGTGGCTGGAGCAGGTCAGGACTGCACAGCTGAGCACAGAATGATTTGTGCAGGTGTCATTTACTCCCCTTCAGGATTGGGATATTCTCATTTTATAAGCAGGGAAATAAAGCACGTAACTAAATAATAATAAAGTACATTTGCAAATATTCAGCAATTTTAAGGAGGAAGTCCCTACCCTGAAGGTGAAGGGGAGCACAGGGCCAGGGCACCTGCTGCCAGCCCCTGCTGTGCGCAGGGGAATTTGTGACAGCACCTGGGAGCAGGAAGATGGAGGAAGTCAGATCAAATCCAGTCCTTCCACAGAGTATTAACTTACTTTGCCATGCAAACACGCTAGTTTGAATTGCACAGCCACCTTGTCTTTGCAGCATCACGGCCTCAGCAGCCAGCATTGGGGCTGCTGGGATCCCACAGTCCGGGCTCGTCACCATGGTCATTGTGCTCACCTCCGTGGGGCTGCCCACCGAGGACATCACCCTCATCATCGCCGTCGACTGGGCTCTGTAAGTGCTCTCCAGGCCACTGCTATGGGCGGTGCCCAGTGTCAGTTCATGGTGATGTATCTTCATCTTGATGGATGGAACCAGATTGCTCTTGAGATAGAAACTGATGCTGGATTACACTTGTCACAAATAAACACACAACTTGTGAAATGTGCCGTTCTAAAGCACTAAGATAAAAACAAAGTGAGTCATTAGGTGAGAAACCACAGAGCAGATGCTGAGTCACAGAACCAACACAAGGGTGGCTGGTTTGTACTTCCCAGCCCCCCAGGAAGGAGAGGGGACACTGCCAAGTATCATGACCACTTTTCTCTTTCCCTCCCCCTTTTCTCTTTCCCCTACAAAGGAAGGTTAACACACCACCAGTTCAACCTTTCAGCATCACAAGGTACCCAGCACTGCTGACACCTTCTACTAATGTGAGAGGTATGTGGGTAGACAAGAGAGGAGCAGTGGCTGGATCTACAGGTTTCTCCTCGAGAGACATTGCAAAGAGTTTCATGACTTGCTGAGGCAGCTCTCCCTGCACTTAGCACAACAGTGCCTGTCCCAGTTTGGGAGACGGCACTGGCAGGTCCCTGCACTGCTCACACTGCCCCAGCACAGGGCTCACACAGGGATCATTTTCTCTCTTCATCTGCAAAACCAATACAGCACTTGGCAACACCAGTGGGAGGGACATTCAGGACGGGGGCTGACGTGTTCCAAAGCCATTAACACCCCGGGCACACTGGCTGTGGCCACCCCTTGCATCCTGGCACTGTCTCTCCGCAGGGACCGACTACGAACGATGACCAACGTCCTCGGTGACGCCCTGGCTGCTGGCATCATAGCACATGTCTGCGAGAAGGACTTTGCCCCAAAGCCCCCCCCAGTACGTACAGCATGGTGGGAGGGAAGAGGGTCACAGGACATGGCAGCACAGGTACCTGCTCACTCCAGAAATTAAAACTGTGTTCTTTTCTTTTTGCAGCAAGACCCAGTGAGCAACACAGACAAGTTTCCTTCTGCAGAGACCTCACACCTGCATCCTAAAGACAATGGGATTGAAATGATTGAAGAAACCCTGTTGGATCACACAGGAGTTCACTATAACATCTGCCAGGTGTAGATAACAGCATTCCCGCTCCCAGAAATGTCATCTTGGTGCTAACCACTGACATCGTGAGTGTCGCATATGGATGCTCTGCAAGATAAAGCCTTACTTGGCACAAAAAGTGGAAAAATCCTCTCTTACCTTCTGAAGACTGTGGGACTCCCAGCAGGCACCCAAAGAGCATGGCTCTGCCACTGGGCAGGGAGCCAGCTCCTTCCTGCGCCTGAGGACGCAGCCAGGAGCTCGCGGCCCTGTCTCAAATGGCTGGGTTCAAAGGATTTATAACTCCCATTTTTCCAAGCTCACCTATTTTTGAAAGCTAGGGATGTGAGCAGCTGTTAGCAGACTGGATTTGGTGGGAATGCAGTAGGGATGGGACATAACACTGAACCCTCTGGCCAGCAGCTCTTCTCTGGCTGTGCTCCACAAGCTTTTGTTTTCCTTATTATAGAGATTATTTTTTTAATCATTGCTTTTTATTTTACTACTGGGTTCTCATCTAAAAACTAAGATTAAGTGAATTTTTGTCTAGAGCTCAAAATCCAAGTTGGACATAACTGGATTTCCCAGCTGTCAGGTTACAGACAGGACGGCTGAGCTGTTGCACTCTCTCAGGGACAGTAGGATCCATTGGCTGGAAGGAAGGAAGGACCAGCTGTACACCTGTTTCTACAGCTGTTTTATAACAGAGAACTAATTAATCAGGCCCAATTGCAACTGTGTTGATTTTCCCAGCTAAGGATCTGTCCCCAAGCTTAAATTCCAATTACAGCCTTAAAATCCAGGCTTCCCAGGGCAGCCTTCTACACAAAAGCCTTCTATACCAACGATTCATGCCACTGAATTAATTTGACTCTCAAAATGACATCTCATCCCTTTTCTCCTACTTGATCTTTCCTGCCACAGAGCTGGGACTTGTAACACAGCTCAGACCCCCACTCACATCACTGAACTGTTCTCCAACTGCACATGAAGAAAACATTTTCTGTGCAGAATTCTTTCAAACTGAAGTCAGATCAGAGGCTGTAAAAAATGTTCTAATTTAGAAGAAATATTCATTCCAGTTTTGCCAAATGAAATGCAGAAACTATTAAATATTATAAACCAGATTTTGCACAAAAATTGTCATCTATTAACTTACAAAAGCCTTCACATAATTATAATCCTGGGCAACATAAGCTTGAGACACTGCTGCTAACTTTGGCCTTTTTCACTGTTTCTCCTTGGTAAGGTTAATTAATATCTTCTTAAACATTACAGCACAGCTGCTCTTCAAGGGGCAGTCACATCATTTCGCAAACCCCAAATAATCACATTTCAAATCAATCTCTGCAGCTTCCCCAGACACCCCTTTATCATTTATGATCACCTTGATACAGCACACACTGGTTCAGCATCACTGGCTCTGAAGGGTTTTGTGGTTGTTCCTCTATACCAGGAGTGAGCTCAGCCACCCAAAACTCCCTGGGAGCTGCTGCTGAACCCTGGCAAGGCTCCAGGCAGCCCCAGCTCTGGACAAGGATCCGAGTATCCTGTCAGTCCATCTGCAAGTTACCCACATCCCGCAGTCACAGCTGCACAGACACCTCCAACGCACCTGCTCCAATGCAGCAATTAAAACAGACAAGATTTCTGAGACCTTTCTGGTCAGCCACTGGTGCATGGGAGTGCCCACATCCCTCACTGGATGCCCCGGGTGAGTCCAGGCCGACAGCACAGACACTAGCACAGACAGCAGAGACAAGTCCCGCTGTCACATCCATTTTCCTCTCATTAATGAGCTCTGGATATCACAGCACACAACTAACCCTGCAACAAAAGGCAGGATGGAACGGCCATGGCAAAGGTCCTTGAGGGAGCGCTGGGGCTGCAGGAAGAGCCTCTGGGCAGTCACTCCCATCACTAGGCTCTGGCTGCTGCAGACCAGACCACCTTTCCCCTGCCCCAGAAACTGCAAGTCACACTAGAACAACTTAAACAGCACCTCCTCGAGCTCACTGCAACAAAGAAAAAAATATTACTGAAAAACCTGAATATTATATCTCAGTAATAAATCTAGAGCCAGTGAAGCAAATCCCACCCTGTACAACTTGCCCCAGGAGATGCAAGTCCTGTGGTTTATCAATCCCAGAATGGTTGGATTGGAAAGGAACTTAAAGCTCAGTTCCCATGGGCAGGGACAGCTTCCACTAGACCAGGTTGCTCCAAGCCCTGTTCAACCTGGCCTTGAAAGTGTTGGTAACATCTCTTACTATCTGGTGAGATTCACATTAGCAGAGATATTTTGATTTTGGAAATCAGCAGGAAATATTTTGGTGCTACTAAGGTTAAGGTAAAGTGTCATGTCAGAGTCCACATAGCTTTGTCCTTGTGACAAATACAGCAAGGGAGACTTTTGAGTCCAGCAGCCTCAAAACTGGGCTGTCATCACTGTGCCCCTCTAGTAGTGTAAAACAAGGGGAAAAAATAATTCAAGTGCTTCTGAAAATATCTCTGTGGTCTCTTATAGAGGGAAGGCATTGTTACTGGTTGGGAAAACCCAAAGGCAGCAAGGACAATCCATCTTCAGCACTGCACACAGGCACAGGAGAGGAACCTCACCACCTTTAGCAGGGTGGAAATTGGGGAAAAGTAAATGAAGTGGATTTACGGATGGCCCGGCGGGTGAGGGGCCCACTGTCCCAAACTACGCCCTTGGGAATGGCACCATCCCAACCCCACCCATGTTTTCAGTAACCTGCTCCTGGGGAAACACTGGCACCAGTGTTTATCTGCTGTTCAGGGGGAAAAGCAGCCTCTCTGTGCCAGCCCCGAGAGCTGGTGGCACCCATGGAACCCCAGAATGTCAGCAGGGCATTTGTAGAGAGCAACACAAACTCATCACAGGTGAGGAACAAGAGATTTCTAGAAGACGAGAAAGTAGCAGAGCCTGGACAAAGTCACTGGGCACCACCTGGAGGAGTTTTATTCTGTACCAACTGTATTCAGGAGAGCAGGATGGGAGGGAGGTGAAGTCCCACGTATCCCACATCAGGAAAACTGAGGTGTCTTTCTTGGCAAACTGAAACCCATCTATTCAGCCTCAAAAAAGGTAAAGAAATGGGTGCTGGGCACTGCCCAGGCTCCCCAGAGAATGCTCCCGGCCCCAAGGCTGCCAGAGCTCCAGGAGCCTTTGGACAATGCTCCAGGGATGCTCAGGGTGGGATTGTTGGGGTGTGTGTGCAGGGCTGGGGGATGGACTGATGATCCTGTGGGTCCTTTCCAGCTCAGGATATTCTGTGGTTTCATAATTAAATTCTACTGACTGATACACTGCACCTTCAAAGTATTTTAAACTATTTTCCCAGGCAAATGTAAGAAAAAGAGTTGCCTCTCTGTTCTAGCACTGAAAATCTGTGTTATTTCCATGCAATTGGAGAAGTACAGGCAGTGCAAGGCACACGCCCTACAGCACAGAAATCTGGTGTACAGAAAACACACAAGCTCCAACCTGTATTTCTTCCTTGGAAATCCTGGTTCTCCTTATAAACAAAAACCTCAGCTGCTATGGTAATATAGGTGATCCCTGGGTTAGGGTTGCTGTGTATAATACTGTAATAAAGTTGGAGAGCAACTGGGTGAAGGAATTTGGCTGTTATACAAGTTTTATTTTACTGAAAAAAATGCAAGGAAAGCTACTTTGGTGAACTAAAATCCATGTGAAAGGCTTTTATGGGGTCTGCGGTTATTAAGCAAAAGGAAAAGTTGAAGCAGCCCTTGGCTTTGGGACATCTCCCAGACATGGGCAGAAAACCCACCTGTTGGCCACATGAGCCTTGATATTTCCACAATGGTATTTGGGAATTTGAGGCTGTGACTGACCATAAACACTAAGCTTAAATGAATTTTCATTGAACTGAATGACTCAAGTGTATACTTTATTCAAAAGACATTGGCTTGTTCCTACAAACCCATGGATATGTTGCCTCAATGGTACAGATTGGTTCTTTTCTGTGCATCAGTTGTCTTCCAGAGCACAAGTGATTTTTACATATCTGAATTTATAAAATGATGAGTTTTGTTCACAGATTTTCACTTTCGTATTACTTTCACACCTTTTTAGGATGTATAAATGGAGTCAGAAGGGCACTGTCAGCAGAGCACTGCTGCCATCCTTCCTCTGGGTCACAATATGTCTCTGTTTTACTAAAACTGAAAAAACTAACAAAATAACGCTGTAGTAGTGGCAAAATACAATCCAAACTACAGATGTGAAAATCAGTCCAAATCTCTCTACTAATTTAAAATATTACCCACTTCAAAATTAGTCTGAAAGTTTTCTAGAATAATTTTGAAAATTCCTTTCCACAAAATGTTTTGAAGGTAATTATTTAAACCTATTAAAACCTGCAAAACTAGATTTCCAAAGCCACTCTAAATGACAGATATGGCCCAAATAAGTTTGTTTGTTTTTTTTACAATCACAGCATGTAACCTCCACTAAGGAGTGAATGCCTCCCTGAGGATGTGTTTTCTGCCTCTCCCTTTCCAATTCACTGTACACCTTTGTTTCCTTGAGGAATTCCTAATCTTGTCTGACGTGATAATAAAACTTTCTAGAAAATCTGAATGAATTATTTCAGTCCTTCCTGCAGGCAAGTGCAGCTCAGTCCATCACCCAGGAGTTACACACACCACAGCCCAGGGTCAGGGCAGGTCCTGCTCAGAACATGGTGCTAGGAGAGCACAGCAAGGCAGTGCCCACGTTCATGGCACAATTTGCAAACTGTTCAACAGTTAACAGTTCAGATCTAGCTCATAAATTGTCTTTCAGAGTTCACATGCAGAGAATCTAATTCCATCTCTTGCCACAGGGAGGGACACCACTATCCCATGGTACTCTAAGCCCTGTCCAACCTGGCCTGGAACACTTCCAGGGATCCAGAGGCTGCCACAGCTTCTCTGGGCAATCTGTGCCAGGGCCTCCCCACCCCACAGCCAAGAATTTCTTCCCAATATCCCATATAACCCTGCCCTCTGGCAGTGGGAAGCCATTCTCCCTTGTCCTGGCACTCCAGGCCCTTGTCTCAAGTCCCTCTCTGGGTCTCTGGCAGGCTCTCTAGAAGTTGCATCTGCACCTTTGCTGTGCCCTCAGGGCTGGCGTTTAGACCCCCCCCAGCACCCCAGAGATCCCATCAGCCCCCACCCATGCACAGCACAGGGTGCAGAGGTGCCCCATGGACTCATTACCTTGGGCCTCCACCAGCCTGGGCAATTCTGCAGCGTGTTCCACTCACTGTGTTGGACATTCTCCAGATGCAAACTTCCCAGGATTCAGTGCAGGGAGGAAGCTGTAGCACCCCTGTGTAAGATGCTCCAAAATCCATGTTGGGAGTAGCCAGACTTTTGCAGGTGCAGAGGTCCTGGCACCCAGGTGTGCAATGTGCACTTACCTTCGTTTTCTAGAAGCTTCGTGTCTCATTTAAACTACACATAGGAAGTGTCCTGCAGCCAACAGTGAGAGCCAGGCACCTTTCTGAGAAGTACATCTCAGGCTTTAGGAGTAGATGTCTTCAGAAGGCTCTTGCTGACGGGTTTGGACTGGGTGCTAACACTTGAATAGTTTGAGTCAGTAGGATGAATCCCACCCTAAATTACATGTCTGAGCAAGAGACCTATTTTTAGAATCCTGAGCCTTCAAACTCTCAAAGGCCAGATTTTAGTTTTCACTCTGAGCCATGGTCTTAGGCAAACCACACTTCAACACAGACACGAAAGAACAGTAAGGCTGGAACATTACACCCAACCCAAAACTTGCTGCTCCACTTACCTGGCCATTTCACCTCAGAGATCTTCTACTCACTGTCCTTCCTTGAAACACAACAAAATGGGTATTTGGCCATTCTCCTGCTTCTTTCCCTTTCAATATTCCTGGAGTCTTCAACCATCTGCAAAGCAGGATTTTAAACCAGATTCTGGTGCTAAAACATTGAGAAGAGCAGCATCATGACTCCGACTTCAGAACACTGTGTTGTCTCTCGACATCTCACTCCATTTCTCTGTCTTGCTTTCTCTACCCCAAGTTACTTAGGCTGTGATCACTAGAGACAGACAAAGCACATGCTCTTTGCACTTACAGCCTGGCAGACATCTGCTAGTGGTGTCACAGCTCAAGCCAGGCTAACTTCCTCACAATTCTCCTCCTAATGCCAACAAAATGCCAATCCTGATCTTTAATTGCTGGTTTTTATTGCTCATGTATCAAGTGATTCTTCCTCACGGGATGCAGCATCCACCCAGTTGCTATTCAGAGTTATGAGCTGCTCCTTCCAACCATGCTTCCCTCTAACCTGAGCACCAGTCTGCATTTCCTAGACAAGTAGCCTTAAGCAGGAAATAAGACATTTATACGTATCTTTCTCAAGCAGCAATTACCCACTTGCTCTTAACTAATTACCAAAGCAGAACCCTGTTCTAATTCATCCTCTCACCTTTCCAACCAGATGCAAACTAAACACACAGGGAACTGCCCAGGCTCTGGGTTCACCTATGGACCTGAGTAATTTCATCTTTTAAACCCACAATCATAAAACCTGCCTTTCCCCTCATGATCCAGCAAAGGAAGGAGCTCGGTGAGCAAGAGCCAAGGTAAATCTCAGCAGTGACACAGCCAAGCAGCAAAGAACAGAACCTGGTGAGTCCCACTGCTCAGGGTGAACACCACGTGTCCCCCAGCAGCTCTACTGGGGCATTAACTGCCCAAAACTGGCAGATATAAAACAACCAGAGACACAAGAACCCTGCAAATGAGCAGATATGAACAATCAGGACTCCTCTGCCACTGTCCCTCGCACCCTCAAAGCATTCAAAGACAGCTGAAAAGAAAAAACACCCACCAGGAACATCTGCTCCTGCCAGCGCCAATGGCCACCTGATTCCACTACTCGGAGTCGGGCTGGGGACAAGGACCACCACACCCTGGTGCCCAAAGCAGATGGCCTCGTAACAACACCCTGTTTTGTAAGAAGAACCCAGGGTTGGGCGGCAACACAGCTGTGGCAGTGAGCCCAGGGCTGAGAGAAACCCCTCCTGTGCGTGCAGCTCACGGGGCCGCCCGGCTGTACAGCTCTGATGCTCCTGGCAGCCACACACAGCAGGTGAGTTCTGCCCTCCTCACCAAACCACCCTCCAGCTGGATTTCACCTGCAGCCATCAGGAACACACTGCTTTAACCCAGGATTGCTAAAATAGCTCTGAGGAGGGTATAGATTCAGTGACAACCCCCACAACTCCCTGGCTGGCTCTGGACAGCAAACAGCTGTGCCCATCATCGCTGCAGTGCCAGCACTGACTTTACCTGAGAAACGTGTTGAGCTGGTTGAAGTTGTCAACAGCAGGTTTCTGGTGTGCACAATTCATTCTCAACACTGCATCACTACCCTACACGACACACTCACTTCCCTCATCTCCCACCCCCCCATGAGGAATACCACCAAACTGCTCAGCTGGTTCCCTGCAAGGCAGGATGGTTCAGTTCAGCACAAACACGTATCACAAGGTTTGGGCCTCTCCATCTGTTTCCTCATAAGCAAAAGAGCTCAACAGCAGTGCAACATGCTGCACCTGGGAACCGGACATCCAAAAAGCTTCTCTACTCCAGCTTCTCTGGGAGAAAGAATTCACTATCTGCCCATTCTGAGCCTCCTATGTCACCTGTGTGACCAACCCCTGAACAGCAGATGCATTGAGATTTTGAACTTATCATCAACAGCCTTCCACTGCATTTTCATAAACAAACAAGTGACAATATTGACAGCAGACTGCCAAATCCTGTCCTGGAAGGATTTTCCCATTCCCAGCACTGTGCATCTCCCAGCCAAAGGATACAGGCCGGTGGAACACACAGATGTGAGTGGAAGAATACCCCAGCAAGCTCTTCTGAAGAGCTTCGGTCCTGTGTCACAAGATGCTACAAAGCACATGACTGAGCCTGCAGGACTCACAAGGACTCTTCTACTCCCACAGGCCCTGAACAAATGCACCCAACACTCCCTCTCACAGCTGTGTCCCACATCCCCATAATCCCTGTCGTAGCCCTGCACACCAGGCTCCTGAACGTGTCTGGGTCTGTGCACTCCTCTGCATCATGCCCAACCCATGCTCTGGGCCACAAGAGCATTTACACTCCTTCTGTCTCTCCAAAACCTCTCCTCATACAGGAGAATGGGAATGGGGAAGTCAGGGAAGAGCTACAGCATCTCTCCACAATTTCCAGCAGAGGATGCCATAGCACACACATGATGCTTCAACATAGGTAAATGCTGAAAAGGCATCCCAAAGATCTGGGAAATTGGTAATATAATATCCCACCAGCAGAAAACTTCCTGCTAACCCTTCCATGCTGCCTTCCTTCTTTAAAGCAACTTCCACCCTAAATTTCCTGTATCTGTAACTACCAAAATTTATTGAGTGGTATCCAACACGAAATCAAATGCTTTACAAAAATCCATGTAAATGGGAGTTACTGAATTTTAAAAATCTATTTACTTACTTTATCAAAGTAACCCAACAAATTAATTATTCTGTGACAAAATGTATTTGAATATTTTCATTTAGCTCTGCGTCTTTAAATTCTGTTATTCAGAATTTGAAGCATATGGCTCTCGAGTAGTTTTTTAGACCATGCCTTGGTGGGATGGAGCCTCCTCAGTTCAGAATCCCTCGAAAGAAGCTGCCACAGCCTTCATTCCCTGCTTCAGCACTTTGCAGGGATAAGTGTCCTGTCTATGGAAACACATCGTCCAGCACAGAGACCAGTTTAACAGGGTTGTACCAGCCCATGTCACACACTCCTAATACACATTCGTCTGTGATGTGCCATTTTCCACCCATGAGACACTGCTAGGAGAGACAAGTTAATGTACTTTCTACCAGAATTCTCGTGCTGATGATGCACTTCTCTTCAAGGTCACGTCTCCTTGGTTTTAGCATGGCCATTCCCTTGCAGGTCCTTGCACTTCCACTGCCCAACCTTCTGTAACCAACACAGCACGTCCTCCCTCTGGCTGAACATGGAGCTGCTTCCTTCCCCACTTCAGAGCTTACAAATAGCTTATTTCCTTCCTGACCTTTGAAAAGTTCCTTTGGTTCCTCACCAGACTCCATTACTCCATTTACTCTGATTTTAATATCTGGGGTTGGATTTTTGCCCATGCAGGTTTTTTGGCTTTTGCCAGGTACATGGACTGATGATCGTACCAGCAGTTTTGACTAAGAAGTGACTCCAAGGACTGTCCTTCACATCCATAGTCCATGCTCTAGTCTAGCTGGCTTCCCAGAATAATTAATTCCTAGTTTTCTTGAGCCCCCAGCTGACCCCAAGCACAATCCAGTGCATTTTTTGATAAAAGTACCATACTACACAGACTGATCCCACTCTTTAATTGCCCTTTTTGCGTGGCTGGAATGGGGACTACAGGGGAACTAGATCCAACAACTGATACAGGTTTAAAGGAACTACTGGCAAGACTAATCTTTAATTAGAGAAATGCCTACCAACAGCTTTATCAGCACAAGTAAGATGACAGTGGAGGATTGGTATAAGATGCTGGAGACTGGAGCAACACCAGCACCTAAAACATATCCATAGCTCATCTTTGAAGCTTTATTTACATCTTCAAAGACAACATAATAATTATTATTATTATCATTATTGGGGTTTTTTTAGGACCTTGTTATCTAAAAATATCTTCTATTATAAAAGCATTTATGAAGCTCTACTATGTAACATTATTTTAATAACCTATTAAGCTTTCATACAGGATGAAAATGCACCCATTGCAAGGAATTCCTCCTCCATCTCCAATAAAGAACAGGAGATGGACAGCACTCAGCTGACACTTCAATCAGCAGCACTGCCCCACAACCTCCCAGCTGTAGCACATAAACTACAAAACACAGAAGTATTTCTAAGCAAAACCACTTCATCCTGGTCCACATTAGGACATCATACCTCTTTCCCTCCTTTCGTTTGTGCAGCAAACTAAGCAAACCTTTTGTTAGGACTAGATGCTGCTCACCGTCCTCACTGAGCAAAGGGCTGACACAGCTCCTATCAACCAATTCCCTACCCTGTGCTGACCCCAACGCTCCCACAGGGATGCTTCCTGCCACACGTTCCACAAATTACACCAGCTGCCTTAATCCCACCAATTCAACAAGTCTGTCCATTATTCCTTCTTGGATACAACCAGCTCTCATTATTCCCCCACCCAAACCCAGAATGGATAACGACAAAGAAGCTGGACATCCGATTCCATGGAGTGGACATTAGAGATGTTCTTCTGTAACGTCAGGATTTGTCATACGAACATGGAAAGACCAAAATCAGGGCAAATATTCCATTGCAAATAATCACTCTTCCAGGCCCTCAGCAGTCCAACAAGACATGAGGGTCACACATGCTCAGATAAGCACAGAGCACCAAGATCTGGAGGGAAGCACAAAGCTTCTCAACCAGTTTCCATCTTACAGCACTTGTTCTGCCTTTGAGCATCACTTTGATCATACCTTTAAATAAGATAAGATGCAAATCAGAGCAGCCAGAATGTTCTCCAGAAACTATTACAGTATTTGAGGCACCACTGCCCTGGAATAAAACACCTGGTACAAGTCTTTATGAGCTACCTGAGTGACTGAACAAGGCACAGATATCACAGTGAGTGAAACCTCAAACCTGAACTTTGGGTTGTTCAGAAAAGCAGCTCTGAACACACTGGAACAAAGCTTTGCTATGTTTTATCTAAAAAAAAGCATGAGAAGCCCTGATGTCCCTCCAGGAATCCAGTGATGGGGGCAGAGGGGCCTGGCCATGCACCCCAGGCTATCGTGCCGTGTGCCGTGGCATGCGCCGTCAGTCACTGCCATCTCTCTAGAACCACAGTCCTTCTTGAATTGTCTTCCTTCCTCCATTCCTGCAGTAAGAAAAGATTAAAACATTAAGGCCCATGGAATATAGTAAAAACAGAAAGGGGGAAAATACAGAGTAAAGGTGGCTTAAAATCACTGATTTCTGAAGACACTGACTACTCCCATGGAGTGACAGAAGTATCTCACAGGGAGAAGGGAACGGGAAGTGCTCTCTTAGCAGCAGTGATATGGTACAGTACAGGACCACTGCTGAAAAATATTAAGACACAATATATAGATATGGCAGTTTTCTACAGTTAGAAAAATGTGGATATTAAATTCTTTCCAAGATGGACATTAATTTTCTTAAACCTCCACAGCTCCTCACGTCACTGTACGGTTGTGACCAATGCCTTAGAAAGCTTCACATAATCTTGTTTTTTTAAGGACACACATCTCTGCATGAATTACCTCTGCACTGTGCAGGATGTGGGACAGTGTAGGTGTGCCATTCCCCACGTGCTACATATAACACCTATACAGCAGAGACACAGTAACACACAGCTATGTGTACATAAACAATGTATAAATATACAGCCTACATATGTTTTATTACACACAGGTATTACGTGTGTGTACACACACATACAAACGTATATGCACTCTGGGTCTCTTGAAAGATGCAAAGCAGAAGGAACAAGCTGGGACAGAAAGGTAAAGCAGGATACATGGTCACAAAAGTGTTTCATCACAAATTCTGCAAGCCCAGTTAGATGAAGACCAAACCCCTCTGTGCCAGGACTCAGAAACACGAGCTACTTACCACAGCTGTTTGTGGGCTGCAGGACAGCCTTGAGTCCTGCCAGTGCCAGTGCCTCCTCCTCCTGTGACACCAGAGCTGGAGCCCTTGGCAGGAAGCAGCTCAGCACTGCTTACACTGCCCCAACTCTGCTCCCAAGCCAAACCATTCCTGCTCTGCTCTCCTCTATGAACCTTCTCTTGGGGCAGAATCTGTTCCAACACATTCAAACAGCAGGTTTAACAGGTTTATTAAAGTAGGTTTAACAGCTCCTCTGATCCCTACTTTGAGAACACAGGAAGCATCAAACTTATTTTTATTAAACTCAGTTCTTTGTAAGCTTTAGCTTGAGGACACGCTCTTTTATAGCATGGAGCTCCAGCCCTGCACGGAGAAGTCCATCCATTCTGGAAAGGTCAACCTCTACAATGTCATAAACCACATTTAAAATTCAAATAAAGAAAGTTTGTATTTTAACTGTGCCAAATTTGGTTTATATTAATTTTGTTGCAATGAAGTATTATTTGCTAATGAGATGTTAGTACAAGTTATTTTCTGACAAACTAGATTCAGAGTCCCATTCTGTTCATCACTGTTTCTATACATAAACACTTAAAAAAAAAAAGACAAAAAAGAAAGTGTGTCACAGTGCAAAGAGCAAAACATCATGATTTATTCACCTTCATTCAGCTGCACAGATAACACACACGTGTAAAACCACTCCCAAAAATTCCACTTCCCCTTCCTGCTGTCGGTACAGGATGGAAGCAGAGAACAGTTTAGGGAAAAGAAAGGCAGTCTCAAAAATCAGGACTCTAAAGAAGAGGAGGTATTTGGGGAACAGGCAGGGCCCCTCTGACACTGAGCCACTGCCGAGCTGGGGAAGCACAAGGGGAATGGAGGGGGGATGGCAGCCAGGCTTTCCTTAAATAACTGCTCACTGCCACTGCTGGGACAGAATCCGGAGCAAGCGTACCGTTAGCGTGACCCAGGACATTTCTTAGTCATATTCATCCCTTTTTTTTAAGGATAGGAAATAGAGAGAAAAGGATTCAGACATCTTTCTCTGACATATCAGTTTAACACCTTTTTTCTCTCCCTGCCCCTCACTGTTCTAGAAATGAAGGGGGTGAAATTTGGAAGCAGGACACCAAAACAGCAGAGCAAGGAGGGGGAACAGTCAAAAGCCAGGGAGTCTGTCAGGAATTCTGCAAAAACCAGAGTCCCTGTCTGGGCGTTAATGGATCTACACCAAGTTTTTTGGTTTACTTTTTAAAAAAGAGCCATTTCTGAGGGGCTAGAACTTCACATGGCCATGTCTGTTATTAAGCTTTTTGGAATATAATATATTTTTTCCCTCATGATTTTTTCATAGAAGAAAAACATGGAAAATACAATAGTGATCAAAATGAACATGAGCGAAGTGAACCACATGGGATGAACTCTGGTGGGTGCAATGAAGAAGGTGCTCCAGCTCCATGGAAAGGAAAACCCAAGAAAGGTCTAAATCCTGATGAAGCAATCCTGAATACACCAGATGCTGCATATTCAACAATCCACTGATATAACGGCAGGAACAGAAATTCACTTCTGCTATTTTACCAACTTAGCTCAACGAATAACTCCATATGGTGAACGGTGCTGAACTGAGAAACTCCCATCACAGAAAAAATAATGGCAAATCTAAAAACTCCTGAGCTGGAAGAGATCCTGAGCTGAGGCAGCATTGCCACATGTTCCATGACATCATATATGAAACACTATTTATATTCCTTACTTTACATCACTTTTCACAGTAAGCCTTTAAGAGAAAAATCAGAGGCAATGTCTCAAAGGTACAATTAGCCCAGCTAGCCCAGCTCTTGGAGGGATTATTTGTGTAACTAAAGGACAGGAAGCACCTGCTGAAACGCAGCAGGGCAGATTTCAGCTTACCAAAACTAAAGGTCTGTGTTGGTGAAGAAAGGACTAAGACTGGAATCCAGTCTGTGCAGAGCCAGCAGGGTTATATGCGTTCCTTCAACCAAAAGGATGTAGTTTCAGAAGCATTTCTGAAAAACACCCCTTTACAGAACCTACCCCAGGGTTTTACCTGGAGGTATCTGTCCTGCCCCAGCCTCACCCAAGGAACCAGGGAGCCTGACCTGCACTGATGATCCCTTCTCACGGAATCACAGCTGTTAGGTTGGAAAAGCCCTCTGAGGTAATCGAGTCCAACCATCAACCCAGCAGCACCACCGTGTTCACCACTAGCCCATGACACCCCATGCCACAGCCACATGTTTTCTGAACAATTCCAGGCTTGACAACCCTGGCAGAATTTGCAAGAAATCTTCATCCAATCTAAACCTCCAATGGGCCAACTTGAGGCTGTTTCCCCAGGAGCTTCCTGAAGAAGTTTCACTACACATTTCTGAGTAACGGTGTAGCTGGACTTTGCCTTGGTTTAATCAGGAAGAAAAATATAAGATAAAGACAACAATTTTTATCCTGAAAAAATGAAAAGGAAACTAAGCTCCTTCTTTTAATTCCATCTTTCTAACAAGGCCACAATTTACAAACTCTTTAGTGGAGGAACCTTGATTGGCCTATTCCTGAAACACAGTTCAGATTCTTCTGAAAACATGTCAAATTCCAAACAGCACAATAATAATCCAATTCCTGTGGGGAAAAAAAGACAAAATATGAACAATTAAGTAAAAACCTAATTCTATTTTGAAGTACATCACCCTTCACCAGGGCTCAAGTAAAAGCATCCAGAGTACGTTCCAAACAAGTGCTCAACAAAACCAGCCATGAACATGTGGCAAAAGTACAAAACTCTTTTGCACTATTAACATAGATAATGTCATTTAAATCTTAACACCAGTGTAAAGTATCTATGAGTTGTTTCATTTAATTTTTAAAATCCATATAGAAAACAATAATCATAACTCCATCCACAGGATTCTACAAAGCTGCTGCTGCTTCATCAACAAATCTTTGAACTGTTTCAATATGAAAATTCCTTTTTTTCAAACTGCTCAAAAATCATTGCAGAGAATTTCCAAGCACTTGAATTGAAGCACAACCAAAGTATGAACTTGGTACATTTTTGCAGTTATTCCTAAAATAAGTTAATTTACATAAATCATCTCAAAATAACACAATGGGATTCAACTTCATTTTAGACATTTGGAAAGCAGTGTCATACTTTATTTAAAGTAAACCCATGTAAAAACAAAGTTTAAATGAAAATGGTACCTGAAAAATAAATTATTTGATATAAAACAAATCAATAACTTAAAAACACACTGAATATACAAAATGTGTAACCATATACTGTACAGTATGGAAAGCAATCGATAAAACCTTCTGTCCCACACAGATTAATTTATAAACAAAAGATTACATAAGTTAAAGGAAAGGAAATCAATAAAAAGACTAGAAGTACAGTATTATTCAAATTACTCATCAAATAAAGGTTTATCCCAACTTATGTTTCAAATGTGTCAAGTCATTTTCTTCTCAATGACCAAGTGAAAAAGTTCAGCCATAGCATTAAAACCTTGCTCAAAAATGTTTAGAAACAAGGATCAACAGTAAGAGAATACTGAGATTCTAAAATGTGAACAGAGAAGCAATTTTCCAAGGTTTCAGGTGGCAGTTCTACCATTACTGTTTTCCCATCATTAGTAACAAAAGAGAATTTCAGTGCTGAAAACTCCACTCAACAGAAAAATATTTCTATACCTTTGCTGCTGTTTGATTGAATGTAACCTAGAAGGAATCACCAGAGTTGAATGTTAAACCCACTCATGGGGTGATGGGTTATGCTTCAGAGATCATAATGACTTTGACTGGTTTTAAATCATGCAGGATGAGAAATCAACATTTTGAGTTTGGTTTGTTTTGACTACATGAGACTACAACAAACAGCAACCACTGAAATGATGCCGTACCCGATCAACCTAGGAGTGGACGCTTAGAAATTAACGGTGATTTTCAATCCACTGGTTGTCATGGAGGTACCGCCTCTTCCAAGCGAGAGGGAGGGGCTTGAGACCTTTTTTATGAACTCCACATTTTTTATTTTTTATATTATTAACGAGAAACCCAGTAATAATAAATATAATAATCAGAGAAAATAGCCACTGGCCTCTTGAGCTCTGGATTTATCCATTCCACTGTGCTGAGTAGCCAATCTTGAGAAGTGCAGAGCTACGTTAGAGGAACTTGCCGAAGGCACAAAAACTCTCTCCTGCTTCCAAACAGAGATTAAAATGTCTCAGGTGACTAATTCTGCTCTTGGAAAATAAAAACAAAATAAAAAAAGCCAAAACACAAGAGCAGCTCCACTCAGGGAGCTGAAGGGGTTGGTGTTTCCTTATGCTAAAAGTGAATTTGGTCCCTTCCCTCTAAAGCTATTTGTAGATACCTAAACATAGAAATGTAACAATAAGGTGCTTCACTGACAGAGTTATAAAGGACACATTTCATCATTATGGAAATAAAAAATACGGTGACATTCTGACAGAGGCAGCATCCAGACAAACTGCTCCGTGCTTATGTGATTGAACCAGGCTACCAGCAGCTCACAAGAGCCGTGTGTTAAATACCTCCCACAAACTCTAACCCTCTGCAGAGTTATCAGAGGAGTTACTCCGAATAAACAGTTTATTTTATCATATGACCTGTATATTGCGTTAGAAAAGTAAACGTGGGGACATTCTCCAAGTTTGGTTTTTTTTAAAGCACATATATAACAATTAACTATCCAAAAAGGAACTTGAGTTATTGCCGTTTAAAATGTACTGAAAAAAAATCTCTCCTGAAATATTTGAAGAATTTCTACTTTATTGACCTTAGAACATTAAACCAACATAGAATTGCAACAAATGCTGGAGGACCTTAAGGACTATTCATTTTCCAAACTCAGCCTTAAAACAATGGATCACCTTTACAGTTAGTTCATCATTTTGGTTTTGACTGCTGGATATTCTTTCTATAAATGATACCGAGTTTTTAAAAAAACTTTTTAAAAAAGATTTTTAACTGCTTTGTATAAATAACATTACTACAATGTTCAATCCCCTTACAAAAATAGGTGTCCTCTCCATGCAAACACCCTTTGGTGTTTGTCATCTGGACAAGGGCAAGTGACCACACACTGACCAACCAGTGTTCACTGAAGTGACAATTTATCCTGCTCCAGTGACTTGTCTCTGGATTTTGAGTGGTTTTCATGCTCATATGATACAGATGTACAAAAAACATATCCAAGCAAAGGGAAGGAAAAGCTCTGCGACCACACACACACCACTGTGGCGATAGTGACTTCTTCCCTCACCCTCAGAGCTGGATCCTCAAACCTTTCCCAGTCCCAGAGCCAGAACAGATGCAGGGATTGGCACAGGAGGGCTCAGGAGGCAACAGTAACTGCACTGGCCAGTCTCTGATGGGAGAGTGGAGCAGCTCAAGTAAACCAAATTTTATGATAACGCAGCTTGAAGAATAAAGTAAAATAAATCCAACACTTCAGTGCACAGACACCATCTAACAGGGAATCACTGAGAACTGAACACACTGAGCTGCTGATCCTGCTCATGTCTGGATTTCTGGTGTTGCCATCCCCTCACCTGAAGGATCGATCTGCATGTGTCTTTGCCAGCTCATACAGCAGCATCAGATACTCCTCTTCCATCTTTCTGTGGGATTTCCCTACTTGCTAATGGTTAACAGGAGGTTTACAGGTGATGAGGCTCGTGGCCAGCATTCTGCACAGGTGAATTCCATTCATGTGGATATCTGGGAAGCAAATGTAGTAACTCCCCTCGGCATCCATACATGAGACCCTGTGACAGCAGCACGGACAACTGTGTTTTCAGCAGGAACTACACCTGGTCCTTCAGAAGCTACACCTGGAGTAGAGTCTCTCTGTCCCAAGAGACTCTTAACCTACTCTAAAGGACCCCAAAACACTTCCATCTCAGCAGCTCTTGTAGCACATCTCCAGTACAGACCAATGAATCAAGGTCTCCAAAATCTGATCATCACATCTTAATCCAGCAATGAAGAGTTTCCAGAACTCTCTACCTCAATGAGATCACTGCATCTCACAAGCAGTGTGAGACCTCTGCTTTGAGCCAGCCCTTTGGTTCTACAAAGATCCTGTAAGCACTGACTGATAGAAGCATCACCCAATAGAAACATCTGGATTCCACCAAATTGATGGATGAAAAAGCAGAACACTCTTTGAGAATTAAGAGGCCAAAACCTCTCTTGAAACAGGTCTCTTTAAGTGAGAACTCCAAAGCAGGGTGTGAGGAGGGAACCAGTCGCTCCTACCTTTTGGGCAGAAAAACTCCTGGCTAACATCTTGTTAGAATTTCCACCCCCAGAAGCTTCCTTTTGGTCTTTACTAGTAGGATGCACAAGGTGCTGTTTAGGGCCAAAAGCATCAAGAACATACACACAATTTTTTCTGGACTTCAGCTATTTATGCCAAGGTTTTACTGACTGATAGAATAGCACAGATTATACACTACTTCTGGTATCAGCTCTGGATATTAGCAGGAGTTTTTCCTCTTTTCCTGACTCGAGCAGCAGTGCTTTGCTCATTCCAATTGCCTGAAAATTATTATCAGAGCAACTATCAAAGAAAGCTGGAATCAGACCTTTCCTAAAAGAGATTGTTGTAGTATCTGTATAAAAGCATATCCTGCATTTCCTTCTTATTTAGCAAAGAATGCGAGATGGAAAAACAGGGAAGCAGTGGAAAAAGCAAGAAACAGCATTGCCAGAAAGCATCCAAGAGAAGGGTTTTTTTCAGAAGTGGCAGCACAGCAATGTGCTGCTGCCATGGCCAGTATGCTTGGAACCAGTACTGATAAGAGTCATATTTAAGGGTCACTCGCTGGAAGTCTAAACCCCAGCTAAATATTGTGATAAACAGCAACTTCCATTTAGTTTGGTAGCAATTTTATCTTAAATGGAATAAAGCAAGAGAATGACAGGAACTGGGAATGACTGTAGCCCACACCTGTGGAACAGGACAGTGTAGGGGTCAACAATGATGGGACACAGTAAGAGAACTTCTCTGTACTACACAGCTTTAACTTGGGAGAACCCCCAGAATGCTTCCCAAGCTATCCTTGTATGCAGAAAAGAAATAATCATTGATGTGATAAATGGATGGTGATGAATTGGTGGAAGGAAACCTCTGACAGCCAAGGGCAGCTTTAGGGGGTGGGAGTGGGCTGGCTGCTGTGTCACAGTCACCGTTTCACCAACCACTGATCTTCCTAAGAGATGGGGAGGGGACAGACCGTCAGGAGAGGCAAGGTTGGAGGTTTTAACAGGAGAAATCCCACCTGCACTTACTGCATACAAGCTCAAACTCAGCAGGAGGCTGCTTGCTGGGCCAAGGCCTATCTGTAGGGTTTAGATACGTCCTGGGCAGGCCCAGGAACATCAGCAGCTCCCACAGGTCTTATCTGGAGCTGGGCAGCAGCTCAGCCACATGTGGAGGCTGAGGGAGCCCTCGGGCTGTGCAGATCCCATGGCAAGGAGAGGACAAGGAGAGGACAAACGGCGGCAAGCACAAGGCAAGGTCAGCTGGAGATGGAGCGAGACGAGCAGGCAGCATGGACTGGCCTCTGGAGTTTGGAAATGAACTCTGGGGCTGGAAGAGATTCTGGCAAAACAAGGAGACACTGCATTAAACTGCCACAGACCTCATTTCCACACCTGCTCTACCTACATAAACACCAGAGCCAAGTCTCTAGCTGTGCACAGCAGCTCACACACCTGTAACAGGCAGGGTCGGCCTTCCCAGTTTCCTACCCAAGCACACCTGAGGATTACATCAGTCTGTGACATCATTTCTATGTGACAGATTTATTGTGGTGCTTGTTTCAAAACTCTTTTTCTTCTACTCAACTGTCAAAGAAGTAAGTTAAAATTCTCTTAAAGAGGAGCTACAGTTCCTTAAAACAATACTCTGAAAGATGGTCACCTTGTGCAATACTTAGCAAAAAAAAGAACAGAAAATAAAAAACAAAACAAAATTTGAGCAAAACAAAATCAAATTTAATGTTCTTAAATGCAAAAGTAAAAACAAACAAAAAACACAAAAAAGCAAAAGAAAATTAACAGAAACAGAACAACTCAAAGTTTCAAGGCAGTCTGCAGAAAACCTGGGGGATTAATCTTTAAATCTACAAATCAAAGGGGTTTTCGGTTAATATCTAACTTGCAAGTTGTAAGTACTTTTCTGCTGAGTGTTCAATAAGTAAAGCTAGTTGTCAAAACAAAATCCTATTAAAATAGAAAAACTAGCACTCATTAGAAGGGATGCGAGAAATACAATGCTCAAATGTTTATAACTGGTTTTTCTTTATAAAATAGAACTGCCAAAGGAATTCCAACTACAATGATCTTGGAAAATGAGTAAGTATCTTGCTGCATTATAATGTACCAGTAAGTAGTGCACCATGCATTAAATATTTGGACAGAAGAGATTCAGTCTGATAAAGTAGCAACATATAGTCACACTCGCTTTTTTTGAGTTTCATTTTGACTCTGAAATCTTCCCGGAGTTTCTTTGAAACTCTTTGGTCCATTCCTCTCAAAGTGGGCTTTAAAAGTCACATTTCTAAAACCTGTGAATTGGACAGCTTGGCCACTGCTCAGTGTGCAACTTACCTCCTCAATGGTGTTAAAGTTAGGCTGGCATGCTACTACTTACAAGACCTTGACTTTAAAAAGCCTGATCCTCAACTAGACACAGAGTAATGAATATTAATTGATCAAACAATTCACTGTCAACTAAAACATTAGTATTTCTCAACTTTTCTTCCATACTACTGAAACGGGAGGGGGAAGGGGGGGAACAAAAGGACAGGGGGATGGGCAGGAAGAACAACATAAAACCAAAGAAAATCAATTAATTCAGCCTGATTTTTTTTCAGAAAACTCCAGTTTTTGCAGACAACATTCAATGAAACAAATGTTAGTCTCATAAGTGAAAGCATGCTTCAATTTTACCACCATCCAGAGGGTCTAGTTAATGCAATCTACTTAAGATTTCAGGGGATTTTTAACATGTTTTAAATGAAATAACTTAAAGGAACTTAAAATTGGTCTAACATTGTGGGATTTCAAACATTTGAACATGTCAGTTGCATCCCAGAATATAAAACCTTTTCACTTCTCACTTAGACTAAGACAAACACTTGTGAAAATTGGCGCAAAATGAGTTTTACACTAACAAAAATGTTTCAACTTCTGTCACTCCATTATCTATTCCATACAAAAAGCACGAGCAAGTTATTTGTGGGACTTGTTGGTTTTGAAGGAAACCTGTAAGATTTTGTCCCCCAGGCGGTAGCCATTAAGACTTGCTATGGCCATTGCAGCTTCTTCATAGTTTGTCATGGTCACAAAACCAAAACCTTTGCACTTGTTGGTGTTGAAATCTCGAATAACTTTCACATTGGTAACCGCACCAAAGGGGCCAAACATCTGCCAGAGGATTCCCTCATCAGCATCTTGACCAAGGTTGTAGATGAAGATACACCAGCCAGAAGATGCGTTTCCTGGAACATTTACACCAGAAAGCCCACTCATGTGATCTACACCCATAGGAGAGAACCTAGCAAATAAAAAGCACAATATTTCATGTAAAAGTTCAATTCAATTAAGCAAATTAACTTGAATGGGAAGCAACTGAGAATGAATATTTTATACATGGCACATCAAAACCGCCACATAAATGTTTCCCCATTCAAATTGACAATCAAATTGACAGCTGCCAGGAAAAAAAAAAAAAGTTAAGTATTCCAACTGCTTTATCAACAAGGAGCTATCCTTAGAAATAAGCAAGGAACAGGCAAGGCAAGATTACACGATCACCTTCCTAGGGACCTAGATGGATCTCTGAACTCAGCCAGGTTGCTCAGAGTGTCCAGGGCATTGCTGCAGAACTGCTCAAGTTGGGGGCACAGGCAGCACCTCCCCAGAGACCCCCAGGAATCTCCCACTTATTTCACAGAAGGAGATTTTTTTCACCCCATGCTCCTTCTCTTGCCTCTAAAAGAACATGCTGGGAAACTCTTTAAGTCAAAGAGTTTCTTTGGGTTTGCTGGGGCAGGGGATGAGTGCTGGGTTCTTGGGAGTAGGGATTGTATGTATTAATTTCTTCTTTTGTGAAACAGAACAAAACCTGATCCCTTTCCACCCCAAGGCAGCACGTGCAGACAAACACTCCCAACATGAGCAGGCCCAGTGCAGTTTTATTATTCCAGTGTGTATAGACAGTTTTATTAATTTTTCCAGGAAATCTTAGATCTGACTTTACTGAATTGGATTTTTTAAATCACCTACCCACTCTTCCTGAATCCTGCCTCCTTCGCAATACCTCAGCAGGATTCATGCATAACAAAAAGCAAAAATCTTCTCCTTTTTATGTCTTTCTTTGTATTAATTTCTTTTCCTTAACCCACATTTCTAATTCCCCTTTATTTTATTTCTGGCCTACACTCCAGAAAACCAAAGCTTCTCAGTATTTTAGTGCAATATTATGATTGCACAGCTAAGAACTCAAAGGCTAGAAAATGTGAAAGTTAAGGTCAAAAACTCACTTTGAACCCTTGTGCTTATTTATTATTTAAAAATATGAGGTCATTTGATCATAGAAATATAATGATACTATACCAGGGGTTCCCAAATTGAGGTGTACCACTGGTGATTTGCAAACCCCTTAAAAGCGGTACACGAGCTGCTCTCTGCCAAGAGCAGGGCGGTGGCAGATCCTGATTCTCTGCTGACCTGGAGGAAACAGGGAAGGGATGTCTGGGCAGTGAATGCTGCAGTAAGTGCCAAATGCTTCCCCTCTGACTCTTTCTTGCCCTGCATCAAGATGCTGCTGCTGCCTTTCTCGAGGAGGGAGGGCTCAAGGAGGTGTATGGGGAGGGAGGGGAGCAGAGGGGCGGCAGTGCAGGCGCACACACACACACACAAGCAAACACACACATGCAAACACACACACTGCGCACTCACACACAAGAACCACTCAGTGCCCATCTCCCCCAGGCTCTCTGGTGCTCAGAGCTCACTGCCTTGGACACCTGAGCTCCTGGACTCTCCTGTCCCCAAAGTAAGTGTCACTCCATCCCTCCCTCACTGCTGCTCTGCAGCCCAGGGGTTCCCGGGGCACAGTGGAACACTCCTGATCTGCAGCACCTCACTGACAGCCAGCCCCAAGAAAATCCAAGTTTGGGAAGCCTTGTACTACAGCCAAACTGAAAAAGCAGTTAGAAGTACAAGGTGAATGAGACATACCAACCCGTGCGATCTGATGATGAGGTGACATCTGCTATTTCTTTTGGCTTTGTATAAAAACGTTCCTGTGCTTGCATGCTTGACACACTTACTTGTTCTGACAGACAGCTTCAGCTCTGTAGCTTCTTTCCAAGTGAGTAATGATCTGGTAGGATGAATTCATCTTAATACTGTCAAGTTTTCATCTCAACAGATCACCAGTCCTGAGTCCCTGCTCAAACCACTGAGCTCAGAATTGCCTGATGTTGGTTCCAGCAGTCAGTATAGCTCTGCCCCTGCCTGCTCCAAAGGCTCAGGCTCTGCCATGAGCCCAGGTAACACCACATCAAGGACTGCAATCAGTTGTAGAAGAGCAACTGGTGTTAAATGCAAGAAAACAATAAATCTAAATGCTTGTTACAGACAAAATAACATAAAATAGCAAGTACCTCTGTTCTTTGGATACACTTCTCTTCAAACAGATTGTTTTTTCTTCCTGCTTTGACTCATGAAAATGTTACAGATTTCTTAAAAAATTATTATTATCAAAACACCAAACAAAACAGGGTAAAACCAAAAGTACCCTAAAAGATTAGAAAAGTACCCTAAAAGATTAGAAAAAAACCTGTAGTAAATACTACTCAGCCAATCTGATGAATCTCTGTTCTCTTCACAAGAGGGAATCCCCGGATCCCTGAGCAGGGCCCAGAGCAGCTGACACGTGGCTCTCTGTCCTACCAGGACAGATTTTTGTGGCCATGCCAATTTAAGATGACCTTTAGGAAGTTATACTTATTAAGGATGTTTAAAAGAATGTCCTACTGGGGCAAAAACTTAAGGCCAACTGAGATCCAGGATGTTTCAGAGAAAGTGGTTTTAAAATTCTTTTAATACTGTAATTTGAACAATCTCAGCACACTTTACAGCTGGTGTTCTCATTTCTGTTGTAATTATTTTTATACTGTCTCCTCCACATTGCTTTTTCAACCATCCTGAAGAGTCTGTAGCCAGTGTTATTTGAGGATGGTTCTTTAGAGCCATGCTAACCTAATACTCTTACACCCTGGGGCATTAAGTATCAACAACTGTGTATCTTCAATCATAACTCTTTTTTACTTTATGAGCTTCTCATTTCCATTAATGACCTTTTGCTCCCTCTGCCATTAGACAGACTGCTTCATTTAACAGATCCTGGGATTAGTTTAACCCACTGGAAGATGTAATCTCAGAAATGATGCTCCTAAATGAAAGCAATTTCTTCTTAGGTCTATGCAAGTCCTATAAATTCTTTTCATAGAATCACAGAAACCCCTGAGCTGGAAGGGACCCACAATGATCATCCAGTCCAGCCCCTCGCCCTGCACAGACACCCCAACAATCCCACCCTGAGCATCCCTGGAGCGTTGTCCAAAGGCTCCTGGAGCTCTGGCAGCCTTGGGGCCTGGACCATTCCCTGGGGAGCCTGGGCAGTGCCATCAGGCACCCTCGGGGGGAAGAACCTTTCCCTAATATCCAACCTAAACTTCCCCTAACACAGCTTTGCACTAGTTTTGCTGAACTTTTTTCCCTGCACTCTGAGGACAGTTACATCCAACACCACAGATGGGATGCCAATAAGCAGGAACATTAGTTTTAACACCATCTTCTGTTGCCACTGCACTCGAGCTTGGCAGCTTTTTATTTTTTAATAGTTCCACAAAGAGCAGGAGCTCGGCTACACTGATGATGTCCTTCTGACAAGCAACTTTTTCTGCTGTCTCTGTTACAGACAGAAATGATCTGCTGTGGCCAACACAAATCTTGTTGAGAACTCAGTGAAACAAGCTCTAAGCCTGAAATAAATCAGGGTGTTGGGTCAAACAACCAAGTAAGGAAGAACAGTAGAAAAATGGATTTCACTCCCATATTCTTCCAAAACTTTGATGAAATACTACTGTGGATGAAATGGTTTCTACTCAATAGACATAGCCTGAATCCAAATTACAGATTGGTCTAAAACCTGAAAGTTGAAACAATTTCACTGGAGTGAAACCAAGCAGGTGTAGAGGAGCTGTCTGAGCAACCATATCACTGACAGGGTTAAACAGTCTTCTTGCACTTCCCCTGGATCAAAGCACTATCAGAAATGGCTCTCCTTCAGGCATTCAGGGCAGAACTCATGCGCTGATACCGGTAGAGTTATGCCCATTACAGGAACTGGGAACTGGCTCCAACTCTGAACAAGTCTGAAAGCAAACTCAGCTGAACTGGCAATAATTGAGATTTGAAAGAATGTTCCACTATAAAGCTCTGGTGAGCTGCAAAAGCACAGGACTTCCAGGGGCCCTGGGCGGCCTCCTCATGCTTCAGGAGCTAAACCCCTCCATTTCATCACAGTTCAGCACCTGAAGATCGGCTATTCTCTTTAAGTAAACAAATATTACACTCTAAAGAAACCCCTGCCCTAGATTTTTTTTTTTTTTATCTGTCCTCCAGACACAACCCCATGCTGTGGCATCATTCCCTCTGGATGGAAGCAGAGAGCCTGGGTCTTTGAATTTGCCCAGGAATCCAGCAGGACACAGCGCTAAGACCAGTTCCGGATCTGAGCCACAAATACCACAGGAACGCGGAAGGATTAAAAGAACATTAAACAAAGGGTTGGAGAAATATCTGTAGGAAATTAATAATTACAAATTAGATACTAAAGGCTTAATCCTGGATTTACAAGGATTATGATGAAACGAGATGAAATGTAATCAAAATATCAGGTTAAGTATTCAGCCTCTGTGGAGCAGAGATCACAACTTTAATTTATACAGACTGTGGGCTCTGTGGAAGCTGCTTATCCATTCATCATGTCTTGTTCACTACCAAAACAAACAAGACTCGGCCCAAACTCAGGTTCCCGAGCTTAACCACAGCATGAGTAATCACAACTCCTTTAGTTCAGCGTCCTTCAAGGAAGACAGACTCACTAGAAAAACTTGCAGCTATCACTAAAGGTGGGAAGAAAAATACAAAGGGTTGTGGGATAGACTTGAGGATGTTGGAGGTCTTTTCCAACCCTAATAACTCCACGACTCCATAGTGTAAGTGTTGTGCATACGTGTACACGCGTGCCTGCATGAGTGAGTGAGGGAAGGAAGCTTTGTAATAAGTGCTGGAGTTCTCACAAGTCTGTGACAAGGCAGAGATGAAGAGCTTGTGTCTACAAGTCAAGTGGTGCTCATGTCCACAGCATCTTCCTGAAAGCACAGCCTGACCCACACCTGCTCTATTCTGACCTCTGCCAGGCTCTGGGAACTCAAAATGTTCAGCTCTTTCCCCACCAGCAGGTTTGTCACTGGGAGCAGCAGCTGGCCAAAGTGTGCTGACAAACAAGCACTGGACACAGATATAAAGCAGGACACAGCTCCCATGGCAGCAGGAATGGAAGAGAGAGGGAACATTTCTTCATCTTAACCCCCACTGTGACATCCCAAGCCTACAGAAACACTGGGTGTGGCTGCCCCATGCAGAGCTTGGAGCACCCTGGGACAGTGGAAAGCGTCCCTGCCCAAGACAGGGGTGGGACAAGACGAGCTTTACAGTCCCTTCCAACCCAAACCAGTCCGTGATTCTATGAAATGCACACAATTGACATTAATGATGCTCTAAATGGTACAATAAGAGAACAATGAACAAACTGATTATTAAAATTTAGTTTCATCAGCAACTCAACACAAATACATTAATCATATTTATTGTTCCTGACTGATCATTACAGGACTGAATTAAAGGTATTTGGTCTCTTAATTATAGACGTGAATATTATTTGCACTGCTTATTCTGATGCATTTTGATCCTGGCATAAATTTTAGTGGCAAGAACAATGATGAAAATGTCCAATTAAATTAAGAACATTAAGAATGAAAGAGATTTTACTAGGATCAGGACACACTGAAGCCCTGGTTGAGACAAAGGGCAGATGTGTTTATTTTTTAATAATTCACCTAAATGCAAACAATGTAGAATTTCATTCCTTGGTGTGGCTCAGAACATTTGGTGTTGAGATCTGACTGCTTCAGGGAAACAAGGAGCTGCCTGAGCTGAACCTCCCAGGGCTACAGCTGAAGACAACTGGAGAACAACTGAGGCTGGCAGGGACCTCTGGAAATCCTCTAATAAACCCTCCTGCTCGAAGCAGGGCACCTGGAGCAGGTTGCTCAGGCTCATCCTGTCACCAAAACTCACCGAAAATCGCTCAAATAAAACTCCGTAACACCAATGGAGCATTCAGCAGGGCATTATTCATCACAGACCTGGATGCACAGGGGATAACTCCACCCTGCATGCACGTGATCTCCTACAAGTGTGTTGCTTATATACAGGCACCACGTGCATATTTTGCTCATTATCATAAAGCTCTTCCCAGTTTCCCAGGTTCAGACCTTGTTTTGGCTGTGGCTACATTTCTAAGCCAGGTGTGTTCCCCTTATCTTCCAACCATCCTTGCTGAGAAAGCAGATCCTGCATACCCTGTTTCCTGCTAAAACTACACAGGCACAGTAGAAATTAGATTAACCCCTTTGGTATCAATTCCAGCCAGGTTTCAGCACCTCCAAGGACAGAAACTTCACTGTCCACTTGGGCAAACTGTTCAACCACTCTCAGTATAAAACCACAGCTGACTACAAAGTACAAATTTTCTCTGGAGACCCATTACACAGAGCTGTGCTCAAAACATTGAGCTACAGCATTGTAGACAGGAGACAGAAACACTGGAACAGCAGCACAGCTGAAAGGTGGCTGAGATTTTAGACCAATTTTACTGAGCTCATTGGATCCCTCACAGGAGAAAAAATAAAACAAAACAAAAAAAAAAGGAGTAAATTCTCAACAGGGAACCACTATTCTCAGAAACATTTATCACCTCAAAGCCCATTGCTTCTGTGCAAGACAATCAATATATTGCATTTTCCAGAGCACCCTCCAATCATCAGCTTCCTCCATGAACACCCACAGCATTTCCAATTCAAGCAATTCATATTCAAACCAAAGCAATTTTCTGTGGCAAAGCACAGTGTCTTCCATAGCCCTGGAAGCAGACAAGATGCTGCAACTACTCAATATTCTCATCAATAAGCTCATGAGGCCTCAAGAGAAGGCAAAACCCTGCACAGGTTGCAATGCAGGCAGGAATCCCACAGAACCTCCTCGTCAGAAATAAGGTTTTCCTCCCTTACTGGAACACCTCCCTGCTGGAACCAACCATTCAGAGCTTTAATTAAGTTGCCAAATTCAATCTGTGTTCATATACATAGACCACAGAATGGGGATCTGTTGAGACAAGCACCTACCAACACCCACCTGGAACCTGCTGCTGCTGTCCCTCCACTGTAACCCAGTACTGGAAACAGACACCAAAGTGCAAGTACCTTTACATATTAATTTCAATATAAATTTTACAAGTAAGATTTTTCTTTAATCATATTTTAATGCAACAGTTTCTTTACACAACACTGAGGACACACAGTGCACTATGTATTCATTCACACATGCTGCAATGAAGGCATCACTGCCCAGCTGTGGGGGCACAGCTCCCCAGAACGGACAGGGGAACAGGAGCACAGCCTTAAATGCATTTATTCTTCCTAACCTACCTGAATCTCTGCGCCTGGTGATGCACTGGCCCTCCAAACCGTCTAGCTGGTGAATGACACAGCTGCGACAACAGTGCCACATTTTTGTTCTGGTTAGGGTTGGCTGCAAACTTCACTGTAATGGGCTCGGAGGAACCTGGGGGTTTGTGACCATTGAAATTTGTAATTGCTTCTTCTGCTTCTGACCTTTTGTCAAACCGGATAAATGCGACCCCTCTGGACAAACCTTGTAACCAAACCAATAAAAAAAAAACAGAACAAAACAAAACAACAAAACAAAACAAAAAAACAAACAAAAAATAAAAAAAATTGAAGTTCAGGATAAACTCAAAATAACTTTGAAAACAAAACCCAAAAAAGATCAGTATTTCTATGGTCACAGCTTTCAAGTTCTCTACATTTACATTTCTTCAGCAGCTGGAGGATAAAGTACAAAATTAAGAAACCAAAGACAAATTAGCATACTCATAGTTTCAGCTATAACAACCACAGTGACTAAACACTTAAAAAAATACATGGTAGAATTCCATGATATTCATCACCAACTGACATTTCCATTCACAAAAAAACTCAACATTTTAAGTGAAAAAAAGAATCAATTCCAGTTGGTTACACCCAAACCCCTTAGTTTCGATTACTTTATCACTAAAGAGCATTCACAAACACAGAATTGATACATTTTTGCAAATGTTTTCCTTTTGCCATGCTAGACACACACTCAGGTTTTGAAATGAAGGAACAAATGCCTGACTATAATAAAGGACTTTCACCTTTTTTAATGGAGAGATCACAATTTCACCTGCACCACATACTTTGTTTCCAGCTGGCAAATAGATTATTTTTATTCATTAAAATCAATGAAGAATTACCTCTTGGTAGCAGTACTGAACCAATATCACAGCTGTTAAAAATCTGCATATTTTTTTCCTAGTCCCAGCCCCTGGATGCTGTTATTCTTCTGACTGAGGTACAAGTTGTGAGCTCTCCTCTCCTCCCCTTGATTCTCATCTGTGACTTGATCTTAGGCTGAAAACACGGTTTATCACAGTGAAGCTAAAAAGGCATATTTTGCTTAAATGCCATTCCAAAGAAGGTATTGTGGCCAGACTAAATGTAGGACTTCATTAGGTCTGTTTCATAAAGGGACATACCAAGATACTTTCATGTTTTCTTCACATCCACCCAGGACCATCTCCAAAGCCAGATACAGAAGTTAAGCTTATCATGTAAATCACAAGGTTGTTGGTAACAGTTAAGGATCATTTTCTGTGTTTCACAGAAGGAAATGCAACATGTCAAAACCTGGGCCTTCAGCAAGCAAGGTGTGTTTGCATTTTGATAAATAACAACAGATGGGCTCACCAGAGTAGAACTGACAGCACTGTATGCTCAGGTACCACTGAGATCAGGCTGTCATGCCAGGGGGAAGGGTATGTCCCACCCTGGGAAGGCCCAGAGTAGCAGCAAGGCCTATCAGAACTCACAACCCAGCAAGGCCTATCCTAGAGCTCAGCTTACTACGACTCCTCCACTTTCATGCTGCTCATCCTAGTGCTTCTCAAAGCATTCATTTAAAACATAAATATTGTAGAAAGTGTGTTTTTAAACAGAATAATTGTCAAAAGCTGGAGTACCACCTCTGTGAGAAGGTATAGCTAAGTACAAATTAAAGTTCTCTCCACATTAATACATGACATATGGGCTACCAGTAAAACCACAGAAGATCTGGGTGACAGCATAAGCCAGATAGTTATACTGTCTGAAATAATGGGGTAAGAAATTAAAACTCTGAAAACACACTGTAACACAGAGTCAGAATTACCATAATAAAGAAAACCTTAACTTTGGTCTCCCCTGAGTCAAGTGTCTAACTTCTCCCCTTTCTCTTTTTTTTTTCCTTTTTTAATACACAAAACACATTTAGAACTTTTAGGGCAGTACTGAGTGTATGAAATTAATTTCTTTCCTTAGCAGTAACCGCAAAGGCCTGTAAGACATCTCAAATGGTTTAAATTATGAGAAAATTGAGTGAGTGAGTTCCAGGCTGGTACAAAAGACAAAATACATTTTTGTTTTGCTTTAAATCTGTAACTATGGCCTGGAATTGACCTGTGGATAAGAGCTGCATGTGTGTAAAGTCAAGGTAAAGTCAGCACTTCAGGTTACACACATGGCCCACAAACACAGTGCATTGCACTGCCAGCAAGTGTCAGAGCAAGAAAGTAGATTTGGCAAATCAGTAGCTGATAAAAATGACAATAATCCTATTTTAATATAGTCTGAGGGTTTGGGCTGTAAACTGGCAAAAAGGCAGCACGAGTCATTCTGTGTTTAAAAAAAATCACTGAACATGGATATCCTGTTAAAATTCCATCACTGGTTGGCACCAGATGTCATGATTAACTTGTGGAAGCCCAATTTACTTATGTTTAGGTACTGCCAGGCTCAGACAAACACATGCCATACACTCCAGTACAGCAGCCAAGGCCCCAGAACTCACCTGTGGTTTGATCCACAAGCACACGTGAGTTGATGATGCGCCCAAAACGGGAGAACATATCTTCTACATCCTTCTGTGTCATTGACCGGGGCAGGCCACTGATATATAAATTAGCATCCTTGATAACTTCAGAACTTGGGCGGGCATAGGAAACCTTTAAAAGAAATAAAAATACATGTTCAGGGTATTAACAGGGAAGATCAGTTTATTGTCATGAGTCAATTTAATTAGCTCCCCCATTACCAATACATGCATTTTTATTGGAGTTCAAAAAAATGGAACCAGGACAGAGTAGTGGAAAATCAACCAAACAACAGGAGAAAGGGCATGTCCCTTCATAACTCCATTCATTTTGGGCCTTCCCAAGAGATAACAACTATATTAGCATTGCTGTAAGGAGACAGCAGCAGACCAATACCAACGCTCCCAGCAAACTCTTCTGCCACGTGAAGAATCCTGAGTTCTGACTCAGCCACTGGACCTGCCACAGCTCATGTCAGAAACTTGTCCTGCCAGTATATTCTGTAAAGCTTCATAAAAAGATGACATGAGTAGAGTGCAGTTTTCTGTCCTAACTTCTGCTACTGGAAAAAGCTGTATAGATCACTGTCATGGTTTCAGTTTGAAACCAGACAGAAATACTAATTTGTGGTGTTGTTTTAGTTTGCTAATTTGAAATTTCTCAATTAAGAGCAAAGCAGGCTTAAACTTCAAAAGAATAAAGACTTCATTAACTAACACTAAAGGGAAAAAGAAAAAAAACAAGAATCAGAATGAAACCTTCAGAAGACTCTTCCTCCCTCCCCACACTTTCTTTCATTCCCACTGACAACGTACAGAAATCACACTCAGAATTCTCAGTCAATTTTCCCAATTCTAGAATAGTTTTTCTTTAATTCTCTTCAGGATTGGAGCATCTCTCATTTGCTATGGAAAAAAAACTCTTCATGAAATAACAGCCACCCGGAACATCTGGGTCGTGAAGCTCCTCCCATGTTCACAGCCCTTTTCTACATGTGCCTCCAGGCCAAAATCGAATGTGTGGGGTTTATTTTTAAAGATAAACTGTTCAAAATCAAAGGTTCTCTTTATCCATCTTTAAGATCATCTCTATCTCAGGGAAGAGAGATTTTCTTCTTCTCAGGGGCAGAGTCTTCATCACTTCATTTCTTTGTTCAAACTTCTCAACAATCACAACCACTTCAACACTGGCTCACTTCACACTGCATTCCTTTCTTTGCTCAGGTCTACAATTTGAACTTCTCATCTCCCCATGCTTCTCTATGGTTTAAAGGAAATGTCTCAATATATTATAGTCCATCACCAAACCTCACAAGAGATTTTAATCTGGAAAATGCAACAACTCCTCATCTTTCTTCCATTTAAGACATTACACTTTTTTCACTGACTTTGATGTCTTCATGTGGTCTCTTCACGTGTCCTCACTCTGGCTTTTCTCTTACTCAAGAGAGGATGGGGGCTTTCAGGTCTCATCTGTGCACTGGAAAAGTTAACCAAGGCAGCGGCCAGGCCACAACAGTCACGGGATGCACTGCAGGCCGGACTCCTGCGGCTGGGGGGGCTTGATGGACTCCTCACTGCACTCCTTGGTCTTACCGGGGTGAGACCAGCTCAGAGCAAGCCCCACCAGGGAGGTTTGGCTTCCTTCCCCCCCCGACCCTGCCAGGGCCGCCCCTTGGTCTCAGCGGCATGATCTCTTGTGGCACTGGGACAGCTCTGGGAAGCTCCCCCAGTGGCTGCCCTGGAGGGGAGGGCAGCTCGGATTCCATCAGCCAGATCTCAGCAGCCGTGGCTCGGCCCCGCGGCCTCCCCTCCCCTGCCCGGCCCAGCCAGGCCCCGAGGGCCGCGGAGCGGCCAGGCAGCACCTGCTACCTCTTCTCCAACCGGGAACCAGAAGCTTTCCCGGGTTCTCACTCAAAATGTATATTCACGAAGGCGTACTTATCCTTCTCATTGGTTTAATCATGTGCCAATATCACACCTTGGCCAATCAGGGCCAAACCACGACAATCGCCTAAGCAGGAGCGATTCTACACGTAGAGCACAGGCTGTTGTTTTGGGTAAGGAAAGGAGTGCATGTGTATTAACAAGATTTACAATAAGTATTATGAAGCATCCAAGATGTGCATGAGTTAAAATGCCTGGCAACCATCTATAATGGTCCCTCTACTGCTCTAAAAATGGTGGGAATATAGAGAAAGGGAATCTTCAAATACTAAGCTGTCTCAAAACACTTCACTAATTCCCTCCCAGATTCATGCTTGCTGCAGCTAGGAGCACACAAACTTCACCATCAGAATAAAGTTTATTACAATGTCGTTTCCACAGAAGACTGAAGAGCTCCTACCTTGATAGTTTTTGACTGAAGTCTGAGGCCATTCAGCGTGTTTATTGCTCTTTCAGCATCTTTTGCAGTTACATAGTTCACGAAACCGTAGCCTAAGCTGTGTCCTAAAGGGAAGAACATTTTTTAAAGTTAATCCTAATAAAAGAATGTCATCACTGCTAAAATGAAAAGAAATGCGAACAAGAAGTGAACTCAACATACACAATCCACACAGCAAATATTTCAGTAAGCCAAGGAGGTTTCCCAAAGCTGGCACACATCATGAGTAACTTGGAGATCTTTTATTTCCCTCTTTTACTCTGGATACCCCTCTGCTTTCATAGACTGCAGGCATTGGACAGAGCACCAAGCAACAGCAAGAAATTTTGGACTAAACCACCAACTCTGACCAGTTTTGCAAACTTCATGCGTGTGGGACAAAGGCAATCAGTTAACCAAGTTCATCAGTACAAAGTCTTGTGGACAGAGAGCAGAAAGTGAGAAAATGTCAACGGATGAACTGCCAGGTATGAAATGAAGACCCTCGTGATTTCTTTGGCCATTCCAACCTCCACTTTATTTAAGTTTACTTAACTCTTACAGGAAGAATTTGATATTAGTAATAAAAATCCTTAAAATATTTAAGGAAAAGGATATTTATTTGGATACTTACTTGTTCTGCTTCTATCTCCAACCTCCACAATTGCTACTATCCATTATAACATTACGTACTAAGATAATTTTGGATTGCAATTTCCCAACAATTACAGGCTCTTATCAATGTAGGCCTAAAAATAAGTAAAATACTTTCAAGACTCTCTCAGAGCAATAAAACAACTGCAATTCAACCCAAGACATACTTCTTTCAGCCAATTTCTCCTTGTCTCTGTCAGATCTGTGGGATTTTCTAAAGAAAATCGTAAGCATGCATAGGAAAATGTGCTATTTTCCTCTAACAATGTACTACTTTTAAGTTATTAAATTCTATTGTTAGGCTTAAGGACACTAGAAGACAAAGCTAATCGTTATGGTAAAGGATTGTGCAGTGAAATAGCCCTTTTTTAATCACACTGCTTGGCTCTGCAATGTTCTTAGCTGACAATGAAGTTACCTTATGCCTCCCAGACATTTCAGAACACCAAATATAGACAACAGGTGGCAAATGATGATATTCTGACACATATGCCACAGGAAATGAAGAAAAGGGCTGCAAGAGAACTGTAAGATTAACTTCAGATACTGAAAAAAAGGATGTCCAGTCTGCTGAGACATTGAGATTGCAAGTATGAAATCCACAGGGCAGGGAATGAAATCCCAAATAACCCTCAGTGCTTTCATGCCAAAAGACTGACTGCAGAACTGCACCAGCTGCTGGCATAGCCTCTGCCTTTGGCTGCTTCCTTGTGAAACCTAATCCAGCAGTAATTCAGCTGAACCCGGACAATGGCAGAGCCTGTTGTCTAATACGTCCTTTGTATAAAAACTCACAGGTAATTTCTGCTTTCTGCTAAAACTCTTAGAGAAGCCAGGTCCTCTGTGTTCAAGTCTTGCACAGGAACAACATCCTGTTCCCTTAGAGAGCTGGTGGTGTTAAACCAGCTCCAGTCAGCCTCTTATGACACCAGACACAGCACACAACTAACAGCAAACCGCTCTGTGCCAGCCAAGCAGGATTTAACTCCATCCGTTGGAGACCTACAGATAACATCTGCAAAATTCTGATCAATGTTTCTAAATGTACCCACAGCACGGTTTTTGTGACTTCTTTATAACATTTGTTTTATTAGTCAAAGATGGTCTACCATTTAGATCAAATATGGTTGGTTCACACCCACTTGCCCTGAGATTATTTACTTCTGATTAAGAAAATGAGTGAACAACTAAAAAAATGTTGAGCACCTGGACCTTTACCTTATTTCTCCAGACTAAGAAAACAAAAGTAAGTTTAAAAGGGAAAAAATACCAGGTGGACAGTTGGCAAGGACTTTTGCAAGGATGGGAAGGATCCAACAACCTTCACAGGTCCAGCCCTGCTCTAAAGGCTCAGAGCAACAGCTGCTTTATGGATATTTTCAGTCTGTCCCAAAAGTCACATAAACATGGACATTCCAGCAAACTACCGAACAGAACCAGGTCCTAATAAAACTTATGGAAATGGCTCCTTAAAACCAGGGAAACATACTCCGAACAAGACTAATCCCTCCAAGTGCAACTCACAGCGAGCCCTGGCAGTCAGGACTGACACTTCCTGGATGGATGCTGCACTGGGGAGGACTCGGGGACTGTTCTCCTGACAGGTGAAGAAGAGCAGGATTCCACTCATATAAATTTATTATGCTGTCTTCACTAAACAGAATATCCTTCCCTTGCAACAAGCTCCCAGAGAACACAGCAGGCATAGAATTGTAGATCATGGAATGGTTTGAGTTGGGAGGGACCTTAGAGACCATTTAATTCAATCCTGTGCCCTGGGTAGAGTCACCTTCCACTACTCCAGGGTGCACCAAGCCCCATCCAACCTGGCCTTGGACACTTCCAGGGATCCAGCGACAGCCACAGCTGCTCTGGGCACCCTCTGACAGGGCCTCCCCACCCTCCCAGGGAACAATTCCTGCCCAATATCCCATCCAGCCCTGCTCTCTGGCAGTGGGAGCCATTCCCTGTGTCCTGCCCCTCCATGCCTTGTCCCCAGTCCCTCTCCAGCTCTCCTGGAGCCCCTTCAGGCCCTGCAAGGGGCTCTGAGCTCTCCCTGGAGCCTTCTCTTCTCCAGCTGAGCACCCCTAGCTCTCCCAGCCTGGCCCCAGAGCAGAGGGGCTCCAGCCCTTGGAGCATCTCCGTGGCCTTCCCTGGAGTCATTCCAGCAGATCCATGTCATTTTTGAGTTGGGGTCTCCAGGGCCGGAGACAGCTCTGCAGATGGGGTCTCACCAGAGTGGAGTAGAGGGACAGAATCTCCCTCTCCCCTGCTGCACACACTCCTTTTTTCCTTCCAAAGCATCACACAGGTTATGTGTTTATGCACCGTTTGAGATCAGTGACAAGGAATTTTTTGTTACTTATATACAGGATAAAACCAAACCTAAGCTGCAGCACTCATGGACACCCAGGAGTAAAAGGTACCACGTGACTTGCGTCCAGTCCCTGGAATCAGAAACTGTGTCCCAACAAACATGCAAGCCCACATTAAGAGCAGTTCTGACTTTTGTCCCAGGCACTCTGACTGAAAGGACATTCTACAGCCTTCAGCCAACGCTCTCCTTTTACAAACTGAGGTGTACATATTCTGTGCCCACTTGTTCCTGTACATGTCCTATCCTGGACTTTACACACGTTTCCCTTTCCAAGTGTCTGTCCCCAAAGTATCTTCACAGAGTGACTGTAAACTTTTAGCCTTCTTTACTATTTCTGTCAGAGTAAAATTCTGCATCTTTTTCACTTACAGTTTTATACAGGTTCCTCAGTGAATGTTCTTTATCCAACAGTTTGAACATCCTGGGAAATGAGGGGGCAGGGACATAACGGGGTTACTCAAACACTGATTAAAAAAAGAAGGTTCTGAAAGTCTGAAAGTGGCAGGACCACAAAGGTTCATTCTCATATTTCCTCTAGGCATCTGACAATAAGTCTGTACAGAACCCCAATATTATAGTCCCATTAACTTTTACCTGACAATAGGTAAGAAACTATCGATTACCTGTATTTCTCTACTGTCCTAGGGTAACTTTATGATGCTTGTATCCCCAATCATTTGTTCTATTTATGTTGGATATTGTGTTCTGTACCCTTAAGACTGGTTTTAAGAGCAAAGCAGGGAGAAAGAATGGCCTTGAGTTTGTTTTCAGAAATTGCACTCACTCCTCCACATTCTGCTCCTGGACTGAGTGGCCTGCAGCGCACACAGACAGCGGGACAGAGATCTCCTTTGTTTTTAGTTGGTTTCAGCTAGCTGACACAGAGAGGTTCCACGGACTGTTTTTTTCTTTCCCTTTTCTTGGAACTGTTCAACTCTGCTCTGGACTGAAAAGCCAGAGGAGCACCAGGAGCTCACACCTGTGGCCCACCGGGGCCTGGGCTCGGCATTTTCCAGTGCCAGAGGGGCTGATCAGAGACCTGGCGGGCCGAGCTACATTCCACAACAAGGACTTTCTGAAATTGCCATCTAACCCAACAGCAAAGCTTTTATTGTTTAATATTATTCAGTCTTTTGTTTTGTGCTTGTGGGTACTCTGCTTGTTAAATAAATAGTTTTTTCCACTTCCCTCCAGGAAAATCTTTTCCCGAACCAGATGGGGGAGGGGCTGTTTGAATTAGCTTTCTAGAGGGACCCCATTCGGAGGTTTCTTCCCAAATTTGCCCTAAACCAGGACATCTACAACAACCTAGAATGCAGACCATCCCTCTCAATCTGTACTCACCACCTTTAAACTACAGTAGTATAACATCACCTTATAGTCCTTAAGTGCCAGAAAAACACAACTCATGCAAAACTGACAGCATATATTAATTTACCTTGTTCTAAAATACCCAACAGCATCAGCCTCAGCCTTCTCCTCCCACTCAGTGCCCAGTGCTCATCTCTACACAGGCTGGGCCAACACACAACAGTCCAGTCACTGCAGGAGACATTTCTACCTCACGGATGCCTGTGCAGGAACAGTCTTTGCTTCGTAATTTTACTCCAAAACAATACAATTTACCTGTCTGCTAGAGATGCCAGGAAATATACAAGGAATTGGCATTTACACAGCATTATGACTGCTGTCAAGTGTTTATCTCAGGCAAGAAGAGAAGTTTTTTTGCTTTCTCCTGATGTTCCCAGCCTGCTATAGAAACCTGCAGTGCAAAGGAAATTGGTGCTGTAACAGTTTTCAAAACCTTTTAGTGGACAGGAATTAAAGAATATTTTTAAAACTCTGCATATACATAAATAGGAATCTACTCAAGAGACAAAGCTAAGAAAGAGCAACAAGTATGTCCTTATCTGGACAAATAGCTAACAAAGTAACTACAAAACCTAGTTTTAAGCAAAATACTACAGTCCTTCAGCAGAAAGAATTAAGTTTTGTTTCCATGATAAAAGGCCCTTTCAGGAGAGAGGGCACTGGTTTCCTTTCCATGCATCACTTCGGTTTCCGTCCATGGCCCTGCTTCCTTTCCCAGCTCCCAAGACACACGGCTTCAGTCACCAGCTCCTTCCTCATTCCAAACCCAGTGCTGACAACTACAGCTTCATTGAGGAGTCTGATGCACACCAGAGCACTTCCCTCACAGCAGCTAACTCAGATCCTCCCCATCCTGTTCTCCATAAGAAACCCTAAAATCAAACTTGGCTCCTGTTATGTCAGTGCATCTCAGCATGATGGCAACTTAGTTTAGAATGTTTTCTGAACTGGGAATCAATTTTTGGAGGATGTGAGCTGGGTTTGAGTTTTTTGTTTGGCTTTACAAACTGTGCCGTGAATGACAACCAGAGAGCCTAAATATATGTGAATGCATCGAGAAGTACCATGTAAAATACTAGGCATCAGCAGAATTCAAAGCAGTGGCTATAGTTTCTGAGGATAAGAACAGATTTAAGTGCTCAGATGTGCCTTGTGCAGGCTTCTTTAGCACAGTTACACTATTGTACAACCAGGGCTACATAACCACATCAGCCCAGAGAAAAACGCAAACTATCCCGCATCAAACTTCCCAAAAAGTGTTATGACAATGGAGAAGTGCAGCAAGGTAGGACTGGCAGAGCAGGTGATCAAGAGACTGCACCCTAACTGTCAAGCCAGTCACAGCACACATAGAGCATTCTCTGTTTCCAAACAGCCAGGAAAACACGCAGATGTGTGAGCAGAGCAGCCTGGCTGAGCAGGGAGCCATGGCAGAGCTCCAAGGGAAACAGAGAGCACAAGAGATAGAAGCGACAGTTAAAAAAGGAGGAATTCAGAAACACTATCCACTGTATCTGAGGAATAGCAGAGCTCAAATGCAGTTCAGACTTGAAAAGAATGGAAAGAAACAAAAGAATAATATCAAGGGTAACAAGAAAATGTCCCAGCAGCACAAGGCTGGAAGTACGGCAGCAGATTTAACGTGTGATCCGAGCAGAGGGACACAGGATGCTTTCTGTGCCTCACTTCACCAGCAGAGTCTAACCAGCCTCCGCATTTTGGAAAGAGCTCCCAGAGAAAGGCTCAGTGGATGAACACTGAGCCAGGGACTGACTGGTTGAGTGAACTGGTTCCAGTCAAACCCATGGGGGATGAAATGGGCTCTTTGTAATGAGGCCTTCGTGATGAGGCACCAGATGCATGTCCCTGCCAAAACTGTTTCATCTTTGAATGATCAGGAAATTGGAAGAAAGAAGGTAAGCACCACATCCATCTTCAAAAGGAGAAAAAACCACACCCATCCCACCCCCCTCACACACACTCTAGCTGTATGCCTGGAACTAGTGGAGTTTGCATGGTCTCTACTGGGACCTGCAGTTTACCTTGTAATCCATCTCGTGAAGGAGGTGATGGGAATGGGCTCTCACCAGGACTGGAGATATCACCAGGTTGGGAAGAACCTGTCAAAGACTGAAGGGTCAGGCTGCCACAGGGGACAGGCCAACATGGAACGCAACAAGGACAGATACAGAGCCCTGATCGTGGGGAAGAAGACATCCTGGCAACAACAGACTGGACACTTACTGGCTGGAGACTACAGAAAATGAGCTGGCAACCAGGGTGTGGAGCGTGAGTCAGCAGTGTTGCCCAAGGGAGAAGGGTAACAACATCCTGTACAGCCAGAAGACAGAACACTTGACTCCAGAGACAAGCACTTGCTATTTGTTACATCCTTAGCAGGTTTTGTTTTCATACTGCAAGGTGTCCTTACATCAAAAAGAAAGCAGCTTCATGAAGGATTTCTGTCAGAACACATTTTTGGATGGGAACAAACATTTAAAGTATTTAATGACCAATTTTCAAAACTAACCAGTAAGGGCATGATTTTCCATTCCATGTCTATGTTGATCAAATTCCATCATCACAACATATATAGTAATAAACAGAATAACTTCTAGCATATAACTCATAGTATGTTTTTTAAAATACAGGAAGTTATGGAATCAAGGAATGGTTTGAGTTGGGAGGGACCTTAGAGACCATTTAATTCAATCCTGTGCCCTGGGTAGAGTCACCTTCCACTACTCCAGGGTGCACCAAGCCCCATCCAACCTGGCCTTGGACACTTCCAGGGATCCAGCGACAGCCACAGCTGCTCTGGACACCCTCTGACAGGGCCTCCCCACCCTCCCAGGGAACAATTCCTGCCCAATATCCCATCCAGCCCTGCCCTCTGGCAGTAGAAGCCATTCCCTGTGTCCTGTCCCTCCATGCCTTGTCCCCAGTCCCTCTCCAGCTCTCCTGGAGCCCTTTCAGGCCCTGCAAGGGGCTCTGAGCTCTCCCTGGAGCCTTCTCCTCTCCAGCTGAGCATCCCCAGCTCTCCCAGCCTGGCTCCAGAGCAGAGGGGCTCCAGCGTTGCACTCAATCCTTCATTAATGGTACACACAATGCATTTCAGCTACTCTGGAAACACCTGAAGCTGAAGCTAAAACTCATAGTTTGAACCAAAAATTTTCTCTTATGCAGTCCCCTAGCCCCCAGTTCAGTGATGTCCTCTCATCCGCCCCACCAGTGACACTGAGTAGCTGCTGTGTCTCTGACACAGCCATTTGTGCTGTGGTGACCACAGTGCGCTCCTTCTGTCTCAGTTCTCACTACTGGAGACAGAACTGAGTGCAGAAACTTCAGTGCAGGTACTGAAGCAGTTAATCATAAATTTCACTTTTACTTTGCCTACCAAAAATATTCTGCCATGTCTTATGCAGATTTTGGGAAACAGAAGTAAGTATTTTTTTTGTTTACCCAAAGAATTTGTTGAAGCAACAATTAATCATTCTGAAATACTTTCATCTGCCTCATCTCCAGTTAAGTCAAAAATGCTGCCCCAAACTATCATTTAGTCCCTGAAACACCAAGACAGCACTGGAAACCCCACACAGTCCTGTCTGTGTCAGCCTGTGGGTAAAGCTTGGCACAGCCAAATAGCCCTGGGCTGCACATAACCTGGAGAGAGCCCTGGGAAGCATTGTGCTGCTGTAGGGCTGGGTCAGTCAGACCAACATTACACCAGCAATTACTGCACCGTGCTCCACCTACGCAGAGTACAGAGCTGGAAGTTTAGGTTTATATTTAAGTATTTCAATGATGTCTCACCCTTTACTGTTAAACCGTGCAGTAGCTCAGGATCTTCCTTCCGCAGGACCAGAACCCAGCTTTGTTGCAGTTCCTGTGACTAAGACCCAGACTGCTCACTGAGCCAATTCCCGCTGCTGCTCAGACTTCAAACCAGCACATCGTACTGAACAAACACTTGATGGCAACAGAAAGGAACTTGCAAGGAAACAAAGAAAATATCTAGTTATACTGATAATGACCTTCCAGTCCAGAACGTGTCCCCACTGCTTCCCCTGGCTTTAGGACACAACTCTCTGTTCACGGACAAACAATGAGGAGTCTCATTTATAGAAGTTTAAGGGCAAAAGCATATTTAGCTGATTTGGAAAGCCTGACCTTCAAACAACTCAGCAAAACATTATAAATTACAAATAAAGCTGCCTCTCCTTCTTATGTAAAATCAGTGGTATTTGTCTTGAAACAAAGATGAATACAAGCAACTCAGACACTTCTTTGGGAAAAAGCCAAAAGCTACGAAGCTAACTTGACAAAAGTCTGCTGTCAACCCTGGTTCAAAGAGCCCACAGGGATCTCACCATCACCACAATATTGCAAAAATTCAACCATAAGAGTAACAGCTTTAAATCCTGAAAACAAAAGTGTGGGGTTTTTTAGTAATTAATTTTATTTCACAAAGCCTCTCTGCATAATTATAATTTCTATATGTTCTCTTTTTATTTTTTCCTTTCTCTCAGTTCTGGAACATTTCTCTATTGAGATTTAATTTCAGTTGCTCCAGGACTCGTTTTCCTGATGAACTGTCAGCATCCAAGATTCTGTGAAGTGAAAAGGACTTGTAAAGTGAACACAGAAAACACCAGGTCCAAAACTGTGCAGAAATACCACAGGATGTTTTTTTGGAGCGAGTCTGGGAGGAAAATGCCTGCCAAGATCTTATTTTCTTTAATCCTTACTGCAAGATCTTATTTCTTCAAACAGGACAGAATTTGTTCACCTGTTGTTGGAACAAAAATCTGACTGTTCAAGATGCTGAGGGCTCAAAAATTCACTTCTTCCGTCTCCTGAGGAATAAACTTCAACTTTCAAATAATGACATTTCTTTAGCTGCAAACATTACAGTACAAAATCCTCAGCAAGTGCTCAATCACCCCAATCACAGGCTGAGCTGAACCCAACTTTTACACTGCAGGAACGCAGCTGCTCCATTGGAAGGGAGAGAAAGTATTGTAAGATGTGGAACAATAACTCCCACTACAAACATGCTGAAAAAATATTAGAACACAACCAAAGATGTTGCTCATTTGTACGGCTTGATGAGGGGAAAAAAAGAAAAGGAAGCAGAGCCATGGAATGGTCTGTACAGTTCTCTTGGCCTTCTTGACTTTAGGAGGGATACATTTAACTATTAGGTACTATATAGGAGGGATACATTTAACCCTCTCAGTGTACCCAGACAGAGTAGGACACCCACGACCCCAAAACAGCAGGGAGTCACTGCCTGTTGTGCCAGCCCTGTCTCAAAGCTTTCCGAGAACACTCTCAGGGTCCCTCTGAGTGGCAGCACCACCACCTGGTGACCAGCCACTGTTCCCAGTCTGGCATCACTGTGCACACACCGAGTGTGCAATGAGCCAGCTGGCATCAGCCAGCTCAGTGACCAACATTTCTAACAGATTTGGCCCTGATGTCAAACTTTTGGGTATTTCACTAGGGACTCCCCTCTAGCTGCACCTTGTGCTGATGATCTCCAAACTCAAGGATTGGTTTTCAACATACCACAGGCCCTTCACCTGGTGACACAGGTGCTCCTCACTTGCAGCAAGCACTAAGAACACATCTGCCCAGGCTGAGTGAGAGGCCCCAGGCACTCCCTGCACAGCTCTACCATCCTTTTCAGTCAAGGCAGCTTTTCTTTGGCCAAGGCCTCTGCTGTTCCAGGAATAGGTGCTGCCACGACTGCTGGAGACCACAGCACATCAGCAGCAGCCCTGAGTGCACATGGGCTGAACACAGAGTGCCCGGTGCCCGCCCTTGCTCTGCCGGCTCAGCCCAAAAACTGCTGCTACAGCTGCTGCTTCTACTGGCTGTGCTCTGATCCCTCCAAAAGAAGCCAGGCAACCTTTAGGGCTAGAAAGATGGGGGTGGGTCTGAGGAGCAGCTGAGGGCACCTGGCTCGTTCAGCTGGGGCAGAGGAGACTGAGGGGAGGCTCCTCGGGGCTGCAGCTCCTCCCGAGGGGAGGCGGAGGGGCAGGGGCTGAGCTCTGCTCTGGGACAGGGACAGCAGCCCAGGAAGGGCTGGAGCTGTGTCAGGGGCTGGGATGGAGCTCAGGGAAAGGTTCTTCCCCCCGAGGTTGCTGGCACTGCCCAGGCTCCCCAGGGAATGCTCCCGGCCCCAAGGCTGCCAGAGCTCCAGGAGCCTTTGGACAACGCTCCAGGGATGCTCAGGGTGGGATTGTTGGGTGGTGTGTGCAGGGACAGGAGTGGGACTCAGTAATCCTGGTGGGTAACTTCCAGCTCAGGATATTGAAGGATTCTCTAATTTAGGTTAACTGTATTCCTATATCCTTGAGAGAACTCAGTTACTACCTCCGAGGCAGTTTATGTGGCCACTTTTATGACAAAGGGAATTAAGTGGAGCTGGCAAAGCTGGTGTTCAAATTTTCAGTATTTGGGCAATTTGTCTACAAACCATTTGCATTTCTCATTAAGTTAACCATTGCCACAAGGCATTCCTGAATGCACATTTAAGGAAATCACATACCACCAAATGTGATTAAAGAGGTAGAAAAAAAATCCAGAGGTAATGATGCATTCCAATTCCACTGTTAACAGCAAAACTGCATAAACAATTTCATGAGTGTTTTGCATGCAAAAAACTATTTCAGCCAAAGAGGATACTTAAGTATTTTCCACAAACAAGAACACTTCAGAATTCCGTTTCTAGCCTGAGTTCACTGCACTGGTGAAATGAATAGCTGCACTGCCACATGAACTTGAGCTACTCTCACCCTGCAGCACCTGACAGCTAGGCAGTAAAAGCCTCCTCTCCCTTCTGCTTGAAAAGCTCACATGGACAAGGACATTCATTTCTTTCTTAGCTGCATAATTTCTGAGAGTGAGTCTTCCAGAGAAGACGTGAAAAGAAAAAGGCAAGGAAAGTGTAAAGCTTTATGTCCATTCCTAAGGAACTGCAACTATCTGAAAGTGACTTCTTTTGGTCCTGTAAACAATATGTCTCAGGCACACCTGCAGAGACTGACCCATCACGACAGCAATGTTTGAGATGGACCCCAAATTCCTGCATACAACCTTAACAAGTCACCCCACAATGTCCTTTCTGTTCCACACTTCCCAGCAGCAGTGAAGAGAACCCTTTGCCCCAACAGTTGCTGGTCACAGAGTTTGACCTTAGCGAGTTCCATCAGAACTCACACTGACACAAGCAAATGCAGAGAGCGTAGAGGAAGCCCACGTCTCCCTCCCAGCCTCTGCACAGAGGGGGCCATGTCTGGGGAACTGACAGGTACAGACAGAGCCTCTGGAACAGTGTGAAGGATCAGATCCTTCACTTCCTAGAGTAGAAAGTCATGAGTACCAGAGGGAAAACATTCCCTGCTCAGGCAGCACAGAAGGTGTGAGGGAAGGAACAGAACAATCAGGAAGCTGGATGCCTCCTTTACAAAATCAATCACTATCAGGAGGTACCCTCACAGAGTGAGGTGTGCACAGCGATCTGTCACCAGGGACTCAGAGCAGGGATATGGTGTCAGGAGCAATAAATAGATCCCATAGAAGTCTGAGACCATAAACACATGCGGGAAAAGGTTCACAGAATCCTAGAATAGAACTCTAGAATATTCTGAGTTGGACTGATGGTCCTTGCGGGGCCCTTCCAGCCCCCGTCCCTGCACAGACACCCCAACAATCCCACCCTGAGCATCCCTGGAGCGTTATCCAAAGGCTTCTGGAGCTCTGGCAGCCTTGGAGCCGGGACCATTCCCTGGGGAGCCTGGGCAGTGCCCAGCACCCTCGGGGGTTAGAAACTCTTCCTAATATCCAGTTTAAACTCCTCCAATACAGCTTTGTGGTAGTTTTGCTGGATTCTTTCCCCTTGCACTCTGAGGACAGTTACATACAGTATCACAGGTGGGAGCACCCCACAGCTCACACAATTATTCCAATAATAAGAAATATTATTTTTAATATTACCCTGTGCTGCCATTGCACATGAGTTTGGCAGCTTTTTGTTTTTAATAATTCCACAAAAAATCAGTTTAACTCAACCTTTTCAGAGCTTTAGGACAGTCAGATTTGAAAGCACCAATACTTCAGAAGAGCAATGGGAAGACAGAAACTGAAACACTCATGACCAACTAACTTTCAGCTTCAGCATTTGGTCCAGAAGGACTAACAGCCTTTCTACAGCTTCATGGACAGCAGGCTAAAGATGACCAAGCTCTCTTGGAAACTTTAGAGCTATTGAGCAGAGGTATCAGTGCTGTGAAGAGCCAGACATCCTGACCAAATGAGCCATCAGCATCCATGCTGCAAGAAACTAAGCCCAGAAGGGCCCGAAGGCTTGGATTCCTGCATTAATTAACAGGTGCTGAAGGAGAAATGTTTTAAAAAAACTCACCTGTAAGAGGAGTCCAGGCCAGCACAATGGCCAGAAACCCAGACCCCAGAACCTGGGTGTTGCAGCAAAGTCAAACACCCCTCATGCAAAATAGAGCACGAGACAGATTTCTTCTGTTGGATCATCTCCAGCACGAGGCAGCTGCTCCAAGGAAGTGGACATTTAACATCATACACATCCCTGGAGAGGGAATCAGTGCAGAGTACAAGTCTGGCCCTGCTGTCTCTGCAGTCAGTGCTGCAGGGCTACTGTCTGACCGGTGCAGGCCAACTGGACCAACCCCAGACTTCTTGCTCTCAGCCTCATGAGCCAGAGCCACAGGAAGAGAGGATTTCATTGATGGAATCAGGTCAATGGCTACTCACAGACCTCAGCAATCATGACAGGCCAGGAGGTGCACCAGAGAAAAGTTACACTGCAGGCTGGTTCCCACTTCCCATACCATACTGGGAAGCAGGAATCAGCCTTCTAACATTTCCCTAGGGTGCAAAGCCCCAAAGCATGGCTGATGTTCGATTAAGATCTGGCAGAAAGAACAGTGTCCAATGAATTCTATAATTCCCTTATGAAAATCCTAGATGTCCAAGACATATTCACCACAAACACAAGTACAGTGAGCAGTATAGCAACAATCCAGTATTTGCCCGCTGACCCCAGTACTGATTCACTCATCACAAGTCAAGCAAAGCCATTGTCTGGAAGTGCTGAGGAATGCACTACACCAACTGAGGAATGCAAAGCCCAGCACTCTGTTCCTCCAGTATGATCAGGAGGAGCCCAGCATCCTTCTAATGCTCATCTACTGTACACAAGTTTCTCTGTACAGGTACTGAAAAAAAATAAAAAGAACAGAAAAAGAAGCTGTCACATCTCAAACAACAAACCAGACACACAGACACACCTTTATCAATGATTACAACCAATATGCACACAAAGCCAAAAGCTCCTGGTAAGGAATGTGAACTGATGCTATGGTTTGCTGCTACTTTCATCTTCCTGTAATGCTCATCAGTAGTGAGACAAAGGGTAAGCAGTCTGAAGGCTTCAAGGAGTTTCTCTACATTTTATAACCACAACACATGTAACACAGATTGTTCAATACTCTGCTGCACTTGAAGCAAAACACAACATATCCAATGATCATAATAAAATACTTCGCTCAAACAAACCCAAACTTTGGCTTTCATATCAATTCTTGAATCCCAGGAATCAGTCTCCACACAGCTTATGCCAGTTCAGTAAGTCATGAAAAACTGCATTCCAGGCAGAAGTATTTTCTGCCCCACATTTCATTAACAGACAATAAATTGAGAAGAAATGTATGTATCATTCAATGTTTTACAAAAAGCGAGCAATATCGACTAAACGTTGATTTTAACTCTGCAGACACAAACAATAAAGGGAACTTCAAAGACAAAATACTCTGATTATTAAAACTTTATGGGGGCACCAAAAGCTATGACTTCACTGAAAAGAACTAAACTGATCCAAAAAGTCTAATTCCAACGAAAGCAAAAGGTTCCCTCCCTCCTGTCCAGGCCACTCAACCCGCTCTATCTCATACACCAATATTATGACTTATCTGACCAGAAACCAAGGTCAGGGAGCTGAACAGGTTTTTCTGCAGCTCCAGTTTCCTGCTGTCTGCCACGGGGTCAGAGAAATACAAGTGGAGGCACAAGAAAAGCAGAACTGTGCCACAGGATTTCTTTTCAGGGACTGCTGCACATCCATCTGTTTAACAGAGTTTGAGAATAGAGAATATAATGTGAACATCAAGGGGTAATAACAAAAGCAAGAGGAAGAAAAAATGCTCAGAAGGAGACAGTTCTTTGGCACTGATATTCCAGAACTATCAGTAAGCATGGAGATGACTGGTAACTGCTCCTAATAGTGTTGCAAGCAAATGAAAAATTAGGTAGCAACAAAATTCAATGGCATGACCACAGCAGCCACACAGAATCCAGCATCTGCAACCACTTTAGAGAAAAGCCAGTGTTCTGTCCACAGGCACTCAAGGACTCTATGCAACAATAACAGCAATTTTACTTCTGATTCTTCAGGTTAAGAACAACCTCGAGCAGACAAGTGTATGTTTTGGACTTTAAACTACCCAGCACTGTTAAGTTCCAAGTTAAAGTTAACCAGACTTTACCAGAGTGATGCTACAGGTAACAGTGTCAAGCAGGCTCTCAACTTCAGGCACTGATAAGTCTCTCGCTTCCCACTGAAAATATCCATGCTGTGCTTATTTTACAGTCTAAGGCGTGGGTCAGCTATGACTTGCTATCATTAAGGAAGGGGTCTTATTCCTTGCAAAATCAGCCTTCAGAGTAAGCCTCAACTCCTAAGTGCCGCAAAGCACATGACAACATCTGGGATGAACGCTCACCTACCAAAACATTCAAAGAAATCAGTATTTATGTAACTACTTGATCATGACTGAACATACACATCCCTTAGTTACAGACTTAGACAGACATCACGAGACACTCCATCTATAAGATATCAGGAAAGCCAGAGACATGGAAATCAGAGAGGCTACTCAGAAGGGAAATTCTGAAATTTTTAATTATTCAGTTCTCATGGGTATTGTCAAGCAAATAAAGCACTAAAGATGACGCACAAAGAGCTCTCATGCATTCCATCAGCCCCATGCAGCTTTTACAGACTGGGGAGCAGTCTCAGGCCGGTTCCGGTAGGGATTAGATAACGATCGGTGTTGCTGGATTCTGAAATACAACACTGAGTATGTGCAGCAGAGAATTCCACAAGCAGTGAACTGCAGGAACAAACACCAGCACACAGCTAGTTAACAGCACTTCTTTCTTCCTCTCCAGAAACTACCAAGTGCTCTCACTGAATCCAAGATTCTGCAAATTCTGAACAAGAATAACCAAAACCTGTAAATGATGTATTTTAACAGTGCAAGGATTAAAACCTCTTCAGAGAGCAGCTAAAACCTCCTGCAACTAAATAGATATGGAAGCAGTTGCTCCATCAGCATTTGTTTTGCTTCAAGGAAACATTAAGTTTCACAAGTCAGAACAATTCATTCCTCTCATATTTTAAAGCTACTACTACCAATCCTATTTAAGGAACTTACAGGTTAAATTCCACAACAGTGATAAGACCTACAGGCACTTCAGAACCTCAGCACACCTTTATTTTACTGATCAAAATCAGAACAAAAGGTTTGTTTGTATATTCAGAGCTCTCATGGAGTCAAAACCAGACTCAGACTGTAGGAAGAATAAATCAGCTGGGGACTAAATCTAAACTAGTGTTAGACTTGTCTGTTAATGTTCAAATTTGGGAACTGCACTTGTTAGAATTCTTACCCATACACACAACAGTCATTAACTTAGCCCTGAGCATTCCATCCTCCCAATACCCAATCCTGGCACTACTGGAGTTTTCCAGGCAAACTTGTCAATAGTCTGATTACACACACATAAATATTTAGTATTTCTACATTAAGTTGTATTCAATTAAGTACTTGCTTGAGCAGTCTATCACAAGGTGACAATTTCTTAAATACTAAATCATACCTGCAACTTTGTCCCGAATAAGTTTTGCAGATTCCACTTCGCCGATGCTGCTGAACAGACTCCGTAATTCATCCTGTGTCATGTTCTGAGGGAGGTAGTTCACAATTAAATTTGTCCTACCGATATCATCCCTGCAATCTTCAGCCATGTGATCTTCATAACCATTGGACATTTTATAATATATCTGCAAAGTGAAAAAATCCTCAGTGAGGTTTAGATCTTCACATTTCCATAAAACAAGCTTCCTCCACCTGAAATAAGTTTGAATGTTTATTCAAAAAACTGAGAACAAGCCGCTGCTTCAGTAATGCATTTTTTCAACTCAGAAAACAAAACACTATTTGTTGAAAATTCCAGAACAATTCACTCTTTCAAAAGCACAACGTGACATTTTACAGAATAATGTACCATTAAAGAGCTCCTCAGCATTTCTGGTTTTTTTACATTAATAAAAAGCATCAAGATAGATTTTGAAGACATTCCTATAATCACCAAAGTATTCCCAACAGGCAAGGTAAAAATCAGGTTCCCCATGTCCAGGTACTTGACCAGCCACAACCAAACTGCCACCTCAACCTGAATTCCAACCTTATGGCCAGAACTCTTTCAGACAGGGAGACAAGAAGCAGATCTGGCCCAGTTCAATGTTTCAACTGGGGACTATTAATTTTCTGAATATTTTCCCCTGTAAACTTTGTCCATCCTGCACCTCAAGGCCTACTGTTGTTTAATGCTGCCTTTGGTGCTGCTTAACTGTATGTATGAAACTGGTGAGTCTGTGCTGCACACTGACTTGGGGGCATATTGAGTATTTGATAGAGTTTCTATTTTTGCAGCTTTTTAAAGACAACCTTGAGAAAACATCCAGAATTCCTGTCACAGGAAGATACTCTCTGCCTCAGTTCACCATCAGGGATTGAATCCTGATGTTTTAGTTGACCTACAACTAAAATTCACTCCAGACTCAAGCTGCTCATGGCTTGCCAGAATCCTAGTTTTTCAAGCACTTCAACTACTTTGAAATAGTCAAAATCAGGATATCTAAACCCTGTTTCTGCAACAGGACCTACAGATCTGGATCTGCTAAAGGATAAGCCTTTGCAGGGACTGCACCACTACTGACAGCCAGAAGTTGAACAGTGGAAGAAGTCAGAAAAAGCAACCAGAAATCTTCAGTCTAGAAAGGGAATGCTCCCTACATGAAGGGACTTCCAGGCCCTTCACCAGCAGCTGCTGCTAATTCATGTCTGACAGGGAAGGTCAAATTTTCAAACAGATCACATCATTATAAAATACACCATGAGAAGAATTATGCTAATTAGAGATTTAACACAGTATGGATTGGAACTGAATCTATCTTTTCAATATGTGTTGAAGCATTAAGAGCTGGCAGCTCTTGCTCCCCTTCACCCACAGATCAGGTTCTATCCCCATTTTTGCGTTTCAAGTGTCAACACGAGCCCTTTCCAGCACCCTCTGCCCATGGGATAACCAATTGTGAAAGCAATGGAAAACCACGCAGGAGGGAAGCCCTTTTTGTTGTGTCAGCAGTTTTAATCTGCTTTCCTTGCAGCAAGATAAGCACCAGTTAATGCCATAGGATAGGAGAGCAGGGGGAGGCACTGCAAAGCTGGAAGCAGGGGAAGAGACTCCCCTCAGCAGACAATTTTAAAGCTGCCAGATCATCTCAGTTGTACTGCAAATTCTGTCACTAAATACACGTTTCCCTCCTGGCTCTGTCAGAACTTGCTGAGCACAATCTCAGAGAAGTTTCCTGTTCTGGTAAACAACACTCAAACGGCTGAACTTTCTCTGGTGACTGTGTTTAAGTTATAAAACCATGAAGCAAACATTTTCAGAATTATTTAAATAGAAGGCAACTTTGCTTGCCTTTACCCTCTACAAAATTTAAGCCCTACAAGCAGAACACACCAATATGTGGACAAGTGCAAGTTGTACAGCACAACTACAATATTTAGTAAGCAAAGGAATAAACGTTGAGATTTTTCCACCTTTAAGAGGAAAAAGTTAAAATTTCCTTCACTTTAACCAAATTTGCCCTTTACTGCCATTTATTTATGATATAAATCCTTCCTGCTGCTGAGATTAAGAAATTGCTATATATTGTAATGATTTCAAGAACAGACACTTAAAAGATTGGGGTTTTGGGTTTTTTTTAATTCTCCAGGGTGTATCTGCTGCCTGAAAAGGAAGCACCACAGTCAGATACCAAGCAGAGAAACCTTCCCAGACCACTATGATGACAAGTTACAGCACTTATATTGGGCATAAAGCAGAATTGACAAGAGTTTGGCAAGTGGCTACTGACTTTCCATCACTGTCCCACATCCTCTAACCTGTCTGAGATACTCACAGTCTACACCTCCCAGGTGTAAACTCTAGCAGTCTCCCATACTCCAGCAGTGCCTGGGGCAGTGCTGATTCAGAGCCATTAGAAGGTGGGAAGGAAGCTTCCACTCGCTTTTCTTCAGGCTTTTAGAAAGCAAACACAGGAAGCCCTTGCATACAGGCCTGGCAAACGTTTCCATGGGATACCAGGAACAAAGCATGCAGGAGCAATAAAGGCACAGTGAAGAGCTAAAGGAGCAGAGTGCTGAGAGAGAAGATGCATCTTTCTTCCTAATCTCTTGCTGAGCATGTATACAATCTGCTGCAGGACTAACACTGTCCAGCCAACCTGGAAGTTAGTGGGAAACCACTTCCTCTGCTGGTGAAGTGTTAAGGAAACTCCCCCATTCGAGCAGTCTGATGCCACCCTGGGAGTCCCACTGGCACTGCCCCAGACTGGCATTGTTGGGACCAAAGCCCCTTTGCAGCGGTGGCTCCAGTGACCCCAGAGGCCCCGTGTGACTCCCCGCACACCCCACACTCCCCCAGTCAGACCAGCTCCCCTCACCAGCTCCACCCCACATTTCCCACAGCACGGTCCCAGACTCCGGTTCCATTGGAGCGCAGTGACGAAAACCAGCTCCAGTTGGTGCCCCTGGGGAGGGACCCCGGACAAAGCCCATCCTTATGCTGATGTTCAATCCAGGGTCTTCTCAATGTGTCAGGGGAGGTGTAGGTTGGATATCAGGAGAAGGGTCTGGAAGAGGCTCCCCAGGGAAATGGTCATGGCCCCAAGTCTGTTAAGAGTTGAAGAACCCCCTCCCAGAACAAACTGCAGCTCACACTGCCACTGCCACCTGCACCAGGTGTATTCCTCAAGAGGTGAACACTTCTCATGCCAGCAAAGTTAAAAAGAGCCTCTGAAGAATTGCAACCTCTGCATACTGAAAAGATTTCCAAAGAGAAAAGGAGCTATAAGAAAGGATGTATGAAACAAGCAATGCTACACTGGAAAACAAGTTTTTATTCTGCTCTCACTTAAATGTGCTCAGAGAATATCCTGATCTTTCTTTACCAAAGAGATAACAATCCATTTCTATCAGCAAATATTCCATATTTGAGAACCAGGCCTAGACATGCATTTGCTTCTAGAACTTCATTAACTGACGTTTGTCAATCCACAATGACATAAATCAAAAGCCTGAATGCATTTATATTCCCAGTGGACAGGTCAATGATGGTAAGAAGGCCTAACGGCTCCATTTGGGAAGGTTGACTGAAGAGAGACTGGTAGTTTGCAACCTTTCCAAAACAGGCCTTCATTTTTATCTCCCAAAAAACTAAAACTTTAAGACTAGGTTCCACTGCACTGCACTTCCTAAAATGACAATAGTTTTTAAAATAACCAAATGCTGTAGAAGCTTGCTTGAAAAGGCAGCAGCCACCTTCTTCCTTGGGTAAGACGCCCTAAAACTTACAACACCAAGGGTGCACAGAGCAACAACGGGAACCATATGTGCAGTGCCCAAATCTTCCACTAATTCTGGAGATGCACGAATCCACACAGCCCAACATTTCACCACCTGTGCCAATGACTGCTTGCGCACCCTCAGCCAGGCCAGCACTCCCAGGACTGGATTGAAAAGCGCTCATGGGCACTACTTGCAGAAATGTTGCACTGACCATAACAATCACCTTCTCACTAAAGCGTACCAGATCCCACAGGTTTAACGGTTCTGGCAACAGACCAATAAAAGGGTTTTTCACAAAGACACTCTGCATCTCCATCCAGAATTCTAGGAATCACTGCTGTTAATTATTTCACTGCAAGACGTCTGCTAAGAAAGAAGACCTGTATGGATCTGTGGAGATCATGTGAAATGAGAACACTGGCAAGAAGAACTGCCCATCTTCGACAGAAGGCAAGAGGCTTTGTCTACCTTCACCTTGTTCACAGGACTAAAAAGGCACCAGACCACTACTGGAGTCACAAATTAGTATGCAGACACCTAAACAAATGCTCACAGAATCCCAGGACAGCTGGGTTGGACGGAACCTTAGAGACCATTTCATTCCACTCCCTGCCACAGGCAGGGACACCTTCTACTGTCCCAGGCTGCTCCAAGCCTCATCCAAACTGGCCTGGAACACTTCCAGGGATCCAGGGGCAGCCATAGCTGCTCTGGGCACCCTCTGACAGGGCCACACAATCCCCTCAGGGAACAATTCCTGCCCAATATCCCATCCAGCCCTGCCCTCTGGCAGTGGGAAGCCATTCCCTGTGTCCTGTCCCTCCATGCCTTGTCCCCAGACCCTCTCCAGCTCTCCTGGAGCCCCTTCAGGCCCTGCAAGGGGCTCTGAGCTCTCCCTGGAGCCTTCTCTTCTCCAGCTGAGCACCCCCAGCTCTCCCAGCCTGGCTCCAGAGCAGAGGGGCTCCAGCCCTTGGAGCATCTCCATGGCCTCGTCTGGACTCACTCCAACATGTCCATGTCTTTCTTGTGTTGGGGACTCCAAAGATGGAGGCAGCTCTTCAGGTGGGATGGATGATGGATCAGCTAGTGCAGAACTTAAGATGGGAAATTCTTCCTGGATCAAGGAGCATTGCAGAATAGAGCTCATGGCACTTTGACTGGAGCACTGGGAATGGGCCACAGTGAGCACAACATGAGCCTTAAACCACAGCAGACCTGAGGCTGCTGACCCAGCTACAGACCCAAAACCTCCATCTTTCTTTGCAATGAAGTGCGTGTCAGCATCGCCCAGGACACTCTATACAGGAAGGGCTTCAGTGGACAGTGCCTGACAAACTGCCTGAACAGGTGAAATCTCCTTGTTGATGTTGTCAGTGGTAAATGAACAGGAACCCTGAAACCAGTGATGCTGCAGAGTTCTGCCCATGAGCTGTTTCATCAACTCGCACTTCATTCCCACAGGTCTATTCTTGAGCTCTGCTTGTATTTAAGAATCTAAACGGAGTGTCCACGTAGAACCTCAAGGCTGTTAGAGCCCTTCTGTTTCACCAGCACACGGATATTTCTTGACATTCCTCCCCCCCAGAGTCATGGCTGAGTAAGAGGCAATAATCTCTTAAGCTGCTGAGCCGTTTCTTGGAGACCACACCTGAAACAGAACAAACAGGACACTACTGCATTCAGGCGAGTGCCAAACCAATCCAGAAGGCAGGTGCAGAGGTGCTGAGATGTCCATGCTGGAGCACATGTCAAAACTAATGCCACGCATGTAGAATGGCCTGAAGAGCCTCCGTGAATTTAAAATGCTTCAGGAACACAGTTTTTAAGAATTATCCAATACAGCACTGTCATGGATAGTGTCAAGTGCATGCAGACATGCTTTGCAGGCAGTTGTCATGCCAGGATTGAGAAGCAAGAGTTTAATCACTACAGAGAAGGACAGACACTGAAGAAAAAAACAACATACTTCTCGGAAATCACTGTAAGGAACAGAATAGGTTTCACCTGAATAGACACACCAGCAGAAAACCCTCTCTTAGGCCTACCTGCCTCCCAAGAAATAGTTTCCTAAAGTTCCACAGCCAGAACACCTCTCTCTTAATTCAGAGACTTAATCCAGACCTCTCTACATCACAGCCTTTCCCCATAATCTACAAGAAAACACCTTTTATTCTTCATACAAACTCTTTTCATGTCCCCAGCAGCTGTGTATATGGCACCCCACGAGCACAGACCTCTCCATGAACACAAGAGACAGGCCACAGGACAAGGACAGTGCAGTGCTGGCATTTGATTCACTGTGCATTCATGCACTATTCGTTCAAATTCCCATCAAATCTTGACCAAACATCAAAAGCCACTTGGGAAGAGGGAGAAATCATAAAACCCAGGTTGTCTCTTAAATTCAAGAACAGCATTCATACAGTGTATGAGGGAAAATAGCATGAAGTTGAGAATCAAAGATTATCCCAGCGTGTACAGGTCACATACTTCAAAGCCTCAACTCAGATCCAAGCAAAATGTCTAAGTCTTCCAACAGATTATTTCGTTGTACATTTGTGAGGGCAGAGGGTAATGATTTTCTTATGAATAAAACCAAATCAGGTATGAGGGAGTGTGCCCATGTTTGAGAGGTGCCTGATGCTGTTTCCAGAAGTCTGTGACCACAATCCAAGAGTCTTAGTCTCACCTTTCCTTGATCAGGCTGAGTGGCAGCTCTGTTTCATGAGTATGAATCCTAAATTATGCTGGAAAAGCCATCTTCCTGAACTGTGAATATGATTATTGGATACACATGGAAATTTAAAGGCAGAAAGTGAGGTGCCACAGATTCTTTCCCCAAACTAGTTACCCTAGTTCTACTGTCCCAGAGCAATCAATCAGGTCAGTATTCTCTGACTCATCTGAATTCCTCTGCTCTGCAGCAACAATATTTTAAATTGGCAAACAGGAAAACTTTATATTCAATATTCAGTTTGATTCAATTGGCATTTTAACTCTCTCCTCTCTCCCCACAAAAATGAAACTAACTCAGTGCTGACACATGCTACTGAAGGTCACTAAAAAAAAGTTTGCCTTTAGACAGGAGGATTCTTTTACCCTGTAACTCGGAATGTTGTCACAGATGCTGTACATATATGATCCTTCCACATTAATATATAAATTCTGTTTGCAAATTTGGCAACCAAGCAAACCCTTTCTACTTGCAAACCCTTTGGGTTTTTTGGAGGTAACAGATCTCATCTCTCTGATTCTTTTCCCCTTTGCACACCTGATATGAGGACACTACCCTTGGTCTCCTCAGCTTGACTGCACCTAAGAGTCCAACACTTTTGCCAGTAAAAAAAGCTCAGCACCAGAAGCAGCCATTACTAAAATCTGCTGCTGTATTTCCACTAATTCTACTTCCATATGCTGAATCACTGATTTCCATACAACATATTTTAAGCTCTTTTTTTTTTTAATGTTGTTTTATAAACACTGGGCATAAACTTAGTTTTAAGCACATTTTTGGTTTAACAAATATCAACTGTCATCATTTTAATGCTTCAGCAAAGCAGTTTTAGATGCTCCTTAGCAATCAGATTTATCTGGGTTTTAAATGCCTCCCTTAGCTGTTTTTTTTTTCATGTCCATAGAAAATATCATCAAGGTGTTTTTGTCAATGCTTATATTGCCATTCAGAGACAAAAGCATTTCAGGCCAAAAAATAAGCTGCATTCTTCAGAGCAATGACCTTACTTTACCAGTCTGATGAACTACACTCAATTCCTAGGAAAAAAATTAATCATCATTGGGATGCTGTCAGAAATCAGATACAGGCTGGCCATAATTATCATCCACTGCTGGTCCAACACATGGCAGGGATTGGGGCCCCACTCAGCTTGAGCCACAGGAACAAGGGCAATCAGAAACCTGTGGCTGAGACACTGAACATCTGCTGCCAGATCCAGATTTCCCCATCTTCCCAGGCTAACAGCCAGCTCTGACAGATAGAGGATACCAGGCTCTGCTCAGAGTTTCACATCAACACCCCCCAAGCAGCACAATACACTTCTCAGTACAGGAAAGACATGGAGCTGCTGGAGCCAGTCCAGAGGAAGACACGGAGATGCTCCAAGGGCTGGAGCCCCTCTGCTCTGGAGCCAGGCTAGGAGAGCTGGGGGTGCTCAGCTGGAGAAGGCTCCAGAGAGAGCTCAGAGCCCTTTGCAGGGCCTGAAGGGGCTCCAGGAGAGCTGGAGAGGGACTGGGGACAAGGGATGGAAGAATAGGACAAGTGAGTGGCTTCCCACTGCCAGAGGGCAGGGATGGATGGGATATTGGGCAGGAATTGTTCCCTGGGAGGGTGGTGATGTGAGGCCCTGGTACAGGTTTCCCAGAGCAATTGTGGCTGTCCCTGGATCCCTGAAAGTGTTCCAGGCCAGACTGGATGAGGCTTGGAGCAGCCTGGGATAGTGGAAGCTGTCCCTGCCTATGGCAGGGGGTGGAACAAGATAGTCTCTAAGGTCCATCCCAACTCCAGCTGTTCTGGGATGCTGTGATTCCACAGTTGTTTGCCCCTGGGTCAAAGATGCTGCCAGTTAACACCACCAAATTCTTATGCAGGGAAGAGACAGGAAGAGCTTTGTGCAACCTGGATTATCTCACCTTCTGCACTAGTATTAAAAAAAAAAAAAAACAGATTTATGATAAACAGATATTAAAAAAAATATATATATATTTTCTAGACAGTGCCAGATTGTCCATAAATTGCCTTTCGCAATTTTTTCACCTACACAAAAGACATCTGGAGAATCTGGAGACAACTATGTTGTGAGGTAATGATTCCTTTCTGAGGGAGAGGGCAGGAGATGAGAAGAATTGGACATAAGAACTGTAAGAACTGTAGATTCCAGACACTTTCTGATGACAGCTGCTCTACACATTGATCCAACCTTGGATAACACTGACCCATCTTCAGATATTTTCACCTTGATGGGGCAAGGAAGGCAAGTGAATAGCTGGAGGAAAAGACAGCATCCAACCTGTTCACCAGCACAAAACAACTAGCTGGAAATCCATCTCTGAGGGCCTGGTGATACACTGTGGTTTGCTGCTGTGTTCCTGGAGGAACATGGAGGCCATGGAAGCAGTAGGAGACAGGAAAATTATACCTTTGTAGTACTACGCCACTGCTACTAATATTAAAAACAAAACAAACAAAAAAGCCCCAAAGGCAAACCCACACACATGAAGAACATCTCTACCTTCTCAGTACAGCTTATTTCTACCCTATCCCCTCAGAAAAAAAAAAAAAATACTAAAACCTATTTTTGCATACATCACCTACATAGAACGAGGTTGTATAATCAAATGGATGATTTAGGCCAGCAGTTTGAAGCTTGCAGGTGCCTGAATACAGAACTGCACATCAGGCATCAGACAGGAGAAGTGCCCTGATCACTTTCAGCACAAGTCAAAATTTATCACCTCTCCTTTGCTGAACTTTGTCATTCTCCCTTAATGCTTAAATCAGCAGGACCTTCCTGCCGCTGCCTTCCAGGCTGCTTCTAAAATGCAGACTTGGAAATGCAAAATAACAGCTTCACTAAACTTCTTAAAGTCTGAAAACATAGCAAGTTTGAGCTTTCTAAAGTTGGTGACTAAAAGTCTACCAACTTCACAGGCAGCTTATCCACATGTGGTCAGAGTGACAGCCAATAACTTTGGGAATCAATTCAGAGAGCTCACAACAAACAAGCAAGAAACAAAACAGAGACCAAAGCTTCAGGAGAGAAAGCAGGCTGGTACAACAGCTGAAAGAGATGGATTCTGAAAGTAAAATGGCATATCTTAGGTCAAGACAAGGAGTGCTTTTCCCAGAAAAAAAAGTGATAGAACATGCAAGAAACAGAAAGAAAATAGTGTTTGAATTCAGAGCACAGAGCACATTTCACATTAAATTCATGTCAGCACTAGACACTGCTCAACAAACACAGATAAGTAAGCTGCTACACACAACAGTTACATTTCCATTCAGACTGAGCTTACTGCTGCTGCTGTTTTCACAAACTTGGTACTGCACAAGACAACTCCCTAAGGAGTTCATCTGGTCCTGCAGAACCACCCACAGCAGGGCTAAAAACTCAGGCTCAGGCCTTACAGGCTCAGGACTTTTGATTTTATTATTCATCACGCACACAGACATAACCCAGGACTCAACAGAAATCTAAGAAATCCCATCAACTTTACAGGTCTAATAAAGACTATGGAACATGTGCAGCATGCTAGTTGTAATGGGGAATACACAAGCCACAGAGCTCCAGGAAGAAAAGTGGTTAAAACATGAGTACAGGGAAACAACAGCTCGTAAAGAGGTGAGAGCCGAGCAATATGAGCAGTCAACACCCACAATCGGGGAGTAAAAGGAACAAAAATACAAAGACCTCAAAAAGTGATCAAATACAACAACAACAGGCGTTAACAAAAGGAATTAATCCCTACCCTTCCCAACTCTTTCTTCTTTTGTTTTCCACAGATGCCTCATTAAGTGATTACAGGATCCCAGTGCAAGTCCTCGTGCAAAAACCGTGCTTCCTTTCCCAAGCAAGTCTCGGATACAACTCTGTGCCCAACAAACGCTCCTGCACTCCCAGCAGTGCAGAACCCGGCAGGAGCACTCGCCTCCCCACGGCTGTCCCACCCCAGCCCTCATGCGTACTGCCGAGAAACGGCCCCTCGGACAGTCCTGCCTCTTCCAACCGCTAAAACAGAGCAAACGCTCGGCTCTGAATTGCTCCCACGAGCACAAACAACAGTGGTTGCTGCTTTAGCCATGATTCCTGCGGCCCCAAGCACTCGCCACACCATCCGGACCCGCTGCCAGCACTGATGCCAACCGGCACTGACCGCGCTGCCATGGACCCTCGGGTACCGCCAGTCAACGAGGACATACCATCCTAACCAGCGTGGGCTATTTAAAAGCTGTGTCCGCACAGACACAGGAAAAAATAAACATGAAAGGTGAGGCCTTTAACCGGACGAAGAAAGGCCCTGAGACGCGGCGCGGACCCACAGCGCATCGCGGCACCGCGCCCCGCGGCCTTCCCGCCGCAAGCGCGGTGGCCTCAGGACCCGCTCCCCGCCCGTGCCC
>WAAG01079056.1:171534-197341 GCA_013390105.1 Tichodroma muraria
GCGCCGCCCGGGGGCGGAGCCTACCGCTCGCCGGGGGGAGGGGAGCGGGGCTGGGCGGGAGCGGGGCCGAGGCCGGGGTGGGGGTCGCGGTCACCCCGCGGAGGCGGCAGCGCCCGGGGCTGGAGGGGTCCAGCAGCGTAGCCAGAGCGATCTCCCCGGGACGGCTCAGGGCTTCGGGAAGGAGCGGTGCGCCTCGGCCGTGGGTCCGGCTGCTCTTGTGGAATGGAGCCCGGAGTAAAGCGCGGCTGGGCTCTTGGAGAGGGACAAACGCGAGTGGTGCCCTGTGCCAGGGAGCCAGGCTCGGGTGGAAGATGGAGCACGGCGGCCCTGGGCCCGCCGGCTGCGGGCAGCGCTCCCGGTAGCCGAGCCTCTCCTCGCCTGAGGGCCAGTGTCAGCCGGAGCCCGGCACCACAGGGAATCTCCCCGGGCACAACCCACGAGAAAGCTGGTGACTGGTTAAGAGATTAAACGCTTCCTGTGCAAATGAGATGCAAATGATGATCTGTCAAAGAAACTGGTGAAACACATTTCCCTGTGCTCTGAGAAAGTCTGCAGCGCCCTGAAGGGACCAGCTACCCAAGAGTTTTCTCTCTTCCGTTTCCAGTTTTCGTAGTCAAGGGTATCACTTTGTATCTGCACCTATTTCCACTGCACAGGAGTCATCTGTGAGAGTAAAATTCCACCATTCTGCAGAAAAAGAAGTCTTTTTGTCATTGCTAACAGTAGTCTGCAATAATACCCTGGTACAAAACAGCATGCTTAGTGTGTGATATGTAAGCTTCAGGTCTGTAAAATCCTGTCTTAAGGTACTCATCTTCGGGGGAAAAAAATCAGAATACTTCTGTTTTACGGTACGTGATGTTCCTTTTCATTCACAGATGACTCATGATCTGAGTTTTACTTAGCTGAGTGACTAAAATCAAATTTCTCCTGATACCTCCAAAATACCTGAAAATCAAATTTCTCCTTTTCTAGCTCCTTTCTCAAGTCTAGAAAAGTGAGATCTCACCTGAAGGATGGGAATTGCATCAAGACAGGAGTTTGTGTTCTTTGGCATTTCCTTGCACACATGTGGAAATACTCTGTCTACTGGAATACATGGCAAATTACACAGTGAAAATACAAATATCTTTTCTCTGTCTATCCTGATGTGGCCTCTAGCAAGACCTTGTCTGGTAAATTCCCAACATGGTTACCCTGATGTTTTCTGGTTTAACTGCCCAGAAACCTGTTCCAGAAACCCCTTCAAGTGGCCCTGTTATATTGGGCCATGTCCTGATCTTCCACATGCGACAGCCAGGGACAGCCCAGCCTCTGCCATATCCAATGGGCACAGTGTGCCAGAGATTCTAATATTCAGCTCCATGAGGAGGCCACTGAGGGTGTTAGATTAAGAGCGATGTTAAAAACATTGCCATTTTCTTTTCCTCTCTACAATAGCTCTTGGTGCCAGATGGGGAATCCTCACATGAAAATTCCAAGCCTGACAGGTTTGGAAATATCCTTCAAGGCCTCATAAAACATTAAAGACATTTGTGCATCTGTTATTTGCTCATCCTGCCAGCCCCAAAATCACAATATTGTCATTCACATCAGTGGCAGCTTTCTTTCACTGTAAATTCGATGTTTTCCTTGTATCATCCAGGTTTTAATTAACAATGCCATTCTTGGACATGAGGTGGATCTCAAATCTTCAAAAATTGAGGCCATGAGCACAACACTGCACAAAGCATTGATGCCTTTATCTTTTGACAGCGTATTTGCAATCTCAATTTCATCTATCACCATAAACACTAATTTAAGATGTGCTGGCAATTAAAAGGTGTTGTCCTTTGAAACAGTGTGTCAGTTTTTAAAGGAATTACCTGTTTTTGCTAAATATATTAATGGCCTGTTATAGTGCTTCAGTATGAAAACATCAGCCTGAAGGTTCCATGATACTGTGAAATTTTAGCAACGCAAAGCCAGGTGTCATGTCTGAAATCGTCTCAAGATGATGCAACATGAATGCCACAGGTATGTTTGATCATGCCATTTCTTGGGATATCTTGAAACATGACAAAAGCTCAGTGCAAACATGGTGACCCAGGAAACCCTTGGTGAATGTGGTTCTGACAGGAAGAAAATGTGGAGCAGGAATTAACGGATGGAAGCAGCAGCACAAGGACACATGGTTGTACCTGGCTGTGAATAAACATGGATTCATAAAATCCCAATGTCCTGGAATGGAAGGGACCCACAGGGATCATTGATCCCAGCTCCTGTCCCTGCACACACCCCCAATAATCCCACCCTGAGCATCCCTGGAGCGTTGTCCAAAGGCTCCTGGAGCTCTGGCAGCCTTGGGGCCGGGACCATTCCCTGGGGAGCCTGGGCAGTGCCCAGCAACCTCAGGGGGAAGAACCTTTCCCTGAGCTCCATCCCAGCCCCTGACACAGCTCCAGCCCTTCCTGGGCTGCTGTCCCTGTCCCAGAGCAGAGCTCAGCCCCTGCCCCTCCGCCTCCCCTCGGGAGGAGCTGCAGCCCCGAGGAGCCTCCCCTCAGTCTCCTGTGCCCCAGCTGAACGAGCCAGGTGCCCTCAGTTGGGTACTCTGGATTACAGGAGAGGGAGGGAGGGAGGGATTCCTAACAGCGCAGACGCCACACAAAGAACAGCAGGGAGGCTCCAGGAGCCGCCCCACTTTGGGTGCACTCTCCCGGTTCACAGCCGTGAGCGGCCGCCCACGGACACGCTCGCAGTGAGCAGTGCCAGCTCGGCAGCCCCTGGGGGCTCAGGCTCCGGCCATTCCGTGAGCGTTGCGAGGCCCCGGACAGCAGCGCCGTTACCCCCCCGGTGGTGCCTTTAAGCCCCGGTGGCGCCGTTCCGCCGCTGCCGGACGGTCCAAGCCATAGCCCCGGCGCGGCTCTGAAATGGCGGCCGGGAGCGCCGGGGCCGTTGGGGGGCGGAGTCTGCTGTGACCCCGCCCATGCCCCGCCCCGCGCTCCCCCGAACCCTCCGGGGTGAAATGGCGGCGGCGCGGGCGCGGAGCGTTTGGCGTGCGCTTCGTGTACTCGTACAGGCTGCTGACCCCAGGGCATCGGGGTACTGCGGGTGCTGCAGGTGCGGGAGCGTCCTGGGCAGCTGCCACTGCCCTGATCTCCCGCCCCTGTTCAGTATGAGACAGCTGGGGATGTTCCGCCTGGAGAAGAGCAGGGGAGACCTTAGAGACCCTTCCAAGTGCCAAGGAGGCTCCAAGAGAGCTGGAAAAGGATTTTGGGCAAGGGCCTGGTGTGCCAGGACAAGAGGGAATGACTTCCCACTGCCATAGGGCAGGGATAGATGGGATATTGGGAAGAAATTGTTCCCTGTGAGGGTGATGAGGCCCTGGCACAGGGCGCCCAGAGCAGCTGTGGTTGTCCCTGGATCCCTGGCAGTGACCAAGGCCAGGTTGGATGGGGCTTGGAGCGCCCTGGGCTAGTGGAAGGTGTCCCTGCCCATGGCAGGGAGTGGAATGGGATGGGCTTTGAGGCCCCTTCCAGCCCAAACCATTCCCTGATTCTCGGATCCCCCGCTGGAAAGGTGCCCTGGTGCCTTCCAGCCATCCCTTCTTGGCTCCTCAATGTGTGGATTTCTTCCCCTTCGTCAGGATTTTGCATGTTGTTCTCTGATTACTCACCACTATGAGATCAATGTCACTCTCCTGTGTCTTCCTCTCCGCAGGCTTTCAGACCCTGTTCTCCGTTATCCTCTGGTTTAATCCTACCTCTCTCAACACATGCCCCAGGTCTTTTCCAAGGCTTTGCTTATCGACCCTTTCTGATCCCTCATCTTTGGGTTTGCGGCTTCATCACCCAGACTTGAGGGCTCCTGTATTGCTCCACTGACAGCGTCCTTCTAGATAACTCTGCTTTTTCTTTTGTTGGTGTTCCCTTGTGCTTTGTGCTCTTCTCAGTTTTCCTGGTGTGTTCCTTGATGCTTTTTTCTTTGTTCCAAGTGTCATTTCCTCCCCTGAGGAGGAATTATATCCGCTGTCTGGAGCAGTTTGTCCTCTTTGGAATCCCCTTCTGGCCATTTGCAGAAGGATGGACTCACCCTTGCTATTTCACTCCCATGGGAGTCACCTTCCCTTCCCTGTTCCCAGTTACAGGTAACTGCTGTTCTTGTTCTGCTGTCATTTCATCTGTGAGGTGAATTATGTCACCTGGAGCATGTTTGTCTCTAGTTGTGCTGCAGAAAGATCACCCTCATTTACATTCCCAGTGGTTTGTAGAACTTTTTCTGGATTTCCTGAGGTCAATGCGGAAAACGCCGGGCATGGCCATGAGAGCTCTGAAGCAGCACTGCCGCCAGCAGCACATTGGCAGAGGAACGTGTCAGTTCAGGTTTCTCTGCACTGAGCTGCTCTAATTAAACAAGCCACACTTAATCATTTGTGGATAGATGTGGAAAAGCTTTAATTCAATTTAAATGTGCAGTTATGAGCTATTATTGAAGCTGATTTTTCCCCTCTTTCTTTGGTTTCTCTTTTCCTTCATGTATTAATGACCTCTGTATATGTTCCCCCTCAATGTTTGTTGTGCAGCAGCCACTATCTACTAGCCTACTTTCTGAAATCATCTCCTTTGAAATTTATCATTATATAGAAGATTTAACAGAAAACCAACAAAATGTAAGGAAGTGAGCCAGAAGCTTTTCTGGTTGCCAGGAGTTATCTTTATTCCAAGCTCATAATTTATTAAGCTTATGATTGTGTGTGGTTTTATTCTGGTTGTTAATGAATTTGTAGCATAGTTGTATCTGTCCAGTGAGCTGTTGGTGTGAAAAACACTTTGTCAGACTGTCAGACAATATTAATTACTTTTATCATTATTTTCCATTCCCCATTTTCCAGGAAGATATTAAGCAGTAGGAAAATGCACAGTAAACACACTGATTAATTTACTTATTTTGTTTCCCCAACAACTATGGGAAAGCACCTGTTTTTTCAGAACTTTTGAATGTTTGACAAAACCTACCACTCAGTATGGTACTATATGTGGTAGCATGAACTAGCAGTAGGGAGTTTTGAAGTGCCTGATGTGTACTTTAATAATGTTATTCGAGTGGTTTGTTAGTCTTGAGATCAAACATTCCAAGCACAAACCCAGAGAACAGGTCAGGAATAGCCCTGGGGGAGAAGGCCTTGGGGCTGTTGGTGGCTGGGAGGCTCAGCCTGCCCCGGCCATGGGCACTGACCCCAGGAACCCCCCTGGGCTGGGCTGAGCCCCCAGCGTGGGCAGCAGGGGAGGGGGGGATTCTGCCCCTCTGCCCCCCTCAGGTGAGACCCCACCTGCAGAGCTGCCTCAGCCCCAGGGAACAACATCAGGAGGATGTTTTGCTGGTCAGTGTGTGGATGTCCGGTGGTATTGCTGATGGTTGGGATATTTTGCTCCTGTTTCCAACAATATGCTTTGCGTTTACATGCTGAACACTTTTCTGAATAGATGGGGTGTCTTAAGGAAGTCTGCTCACATGACCCACATTAGTTGTGCCCCTCAAAGGGGTTAACTTCAGAAATTCCAGTCATCCAGTCATGAGCTTGCTAGGTGTTGCAGCAGTCAGGAGATGCACTCACCTGTGCAGGTGCTCCCCCCAGCAGGGACCTTCGATGGGCCTGAGCTGTGGCATGACTTCAGGGATAAATCATTGACTGCTCTGTGCAGGCTGGATGCCATCACATTTCAGAGTGGCTGTGGTGGGCAGCAGGTCAGAGCCCACCAGCGAGGGTGAGCATGACCATACCTGACCATAGGTCAGATCTGACTGGGCTATGGTGGAGCCCTGCCAGGGCAGTCAGTGGGGTCAGTCCTCCTTGGAGCAGTAGGTCTGCAGTCGAGGACTCTTCCTGTGGGATGCCCAAGGGAACTCCTGGGGGCTGAGCCCTTACTTCAGTGTGTGAGGGATTCCATATCTGGACTAAGTGTTCTAAAATCTTCAGAGTTCTCAAGTCAGTTGGGTAGCACCAGCTCCATCTAACATTATGAATTTGTATTCAAGGCTGGCCAAGCTTTAATTTATTTATCTGCTTTAAATGGCTTACAAAATAAATATCATCTAAATATATTATTTCATAGCATCATAGGTTTATAGAATCTCCTGAGTAAGAGGGGACCAAATGGACCATCAAGTCCAGCTCCTGGCCCTGCGTGGCACACCTCAACAATACCCCCCTGGGGGTTGTTGTCCAAATACTCCTGGAGCTCTGGCAGCCTTGGGCCTGGGACCACTCCCTGGGGAGCCTGTTCTGTACAGGCCTGACCACCTGCTGGGGAAAGAACCTTTCCCTAATATCCAATCTAAACCTTCTCTGGCAAAATTTTATAAAATACCATGACAAAAGCCAAACACAGTCTCTCAAAAATCACTCACAAGAACAGCTTGGAGATGCTGCAAAGCACTGGAGCTCCTGGGGAAAATTCATCCCCAGCTGAAGCTGAGGCATATCAGCCACCATGGTCATGTGTGAGCATTAAGCTGTGGCCCAGACTGATTCCAAATGGCCCCAGGCACTTCCAGCATGGCCTTTAGATGGTGTCACATCCCGGTGTTGATGCTGACAGGCCCTTCCCATCCTTCCTCTGCAGCTTGCTGAGCTGTGATGTGGGTAACTGTAACCTGCTTTATATGACAATTATATGATAATTAATTGTCCTGTTCTATTGGTCTGCTGTGTCCCAACATGACCTCTCATGTTTCAGTCAGAGTTCAGCAGTGGATGTGCGTGTTGCTGCTACTGCCTGGAGGATGTGGTGTGGGAAAAGTTGCAATGCAGTTTGAGCCAGGTGAGCACTGGGCTGCTGAAGAGGGTCAGACTTTCTCCTGTGATATCACAATGCCTCAGGATCTGCCTGAGAGCAATAAAGAATATTTTTTCCCTACTTTATAGGTTAAGCTTGTGCATTTGATTTTTGTATCTTTGCTACCTACCTAGCTGTTAGATAAAGCTCTAAAACAGTTTTTAATAAAAGTGCTGTGTAAAAAGAGAGAAAAAAAAGCCAATGTGACTAAATAATTTCTCTTTATAAAGGTGACAAGATCTTAACCTCTGCACTGCTTTATTTTTTTAAGGTGTTACCCTGCTCATTAGAGGATACCTGCACTTCAAGGTTTGGTTTATTTGAAGAGCTAAATCCAATAATAAACTGAAGCCAAGGCCACAATGTAGACCCACACTTGTTTTCAGATGACAGAATCCTATATCTGGGGAGGATGGAAAACTGTCACGGTTTAAAGACTGACAGCATAGTGCTTTTTGAGTTTATGGTTTTTTGGGTATACAAATTCTTCTGTACCCTTTGAAGTCTCTTTACAAAGCATGATGATTCTTGTTTCTGTCTTCAAGGTTCTTCTCTTTTTAATGGAAACTAAGGCTTGCAATTATTACAGTAATACTAGTATTGAATTTTAAAATGTTTTGTTTTAAATGTAACTTTTTGCTAGTGACCCAATTTCAATAATTTCTGAAGCTGGAAGAAGTAACTTTATCCAGATCTTCACCTTTGCAGTTAAATAACTAAGCATGGAAACAAATGGCACTATAAAATATTTGTAAAATCTTTACAAAGGTTGACTTTTTAAAAATAAAAGCTCTATTATTTGAATGTTGAGGTGAACCATGGCCTCAGAATAGAATATGCATGAGAGATGGAAGTACAGCAAGAGGAGGAATGCTCTGATAGTTTTCTGCCTTCCTCGGTAAGGAGAGACCATATGATGCAATAAAGGCTTTTAGAGCAGGTTCTTAAATCAGTTTTCCTCATGCACTTTAACATCATTTTTAGGGACCTTGTTCTACAAGGCTGTTACAACTAACGGACCTTAATGCTTTTCCTCCCTTCAGTTTTGGGTTTCTACATGAGCTTCCCCATTGCCATGACTTGGCTGATCTGCACGGTATGGCTTGAACTTAAATCTAACAGCAAACTAGAGCTGCTGAATGCAGAAGTAGGGTTCTAAGTTAATGACTTAGGGATGCATGAAAAGATCATTTATTTGCTTTCTAAATCAGTTCTGCCATAAAATTTCCAAGATAGCAACTGCAGGGTTATATTTTATTTCAGGAATGCTCAGCCTAGCCGTGGTAACTTCTGGGGTCTGAGCTGCTGCCGGTTTGTTCACCTAGACAAAGGAGCAGATTTTTTGTAATTGTCATGGGGTGATTTTATGATGATACTTTATTCCCTACTTGTCTGCTTTACGCGCAAAACCATCTGCTGTTGCTCTAGGATGGGGTGGAGCCTTGGGCTCCTGCGCAGTTTGGTTCAAACCCTCTCTCTTGGGGTGGTTCGCTCCGGCATAGACTGGGACACTATATTGTTCCTTTTGTTGGATTATTTTTTTGCCAGCTTGAAACAAGGAGGGATTTTTTTCCCCTTCCCCTAGCCTGGAGACTGTACAGGAAATCCTCTTGGCAGCTTTTTTTGTTGTTTGTTTGTTTGTTTTTTTCCCTTGAACTGCTTCAATTTGGGGGGTTTTTTCAGTCCGTCCAGGGAGCTGGCAGAGGGCCACCCCGAACTGATCTCGGAGAAGCTGAACCACCACAAGAAAGGACCCTAAAAACCAACATTTTTTTTTGCTGTGAGGAAGAGATTAATGCCAGAAAGGTTCCCGTCTATTCCATGTGAGCGGCAGTGTGAGCTCCTGTTCCTCACATTTCCTGAGACAAAGGGAGGCAGCCGCCATCTCTGTCCCCCAGCCAGCGCTCTGGTGGGGGTTGGCGGTTAAGGTTTTGAAACTTCCATACCTAGCTCCGTCCTGTCAGGGAGTTGTGCAGAGCCAGAAGGTCTCCCCTGAGCCTCCTTTTCTCCAGGCTGAGCCCCACCAGCTCCCTCAGCTACTCCTGGTGTTATAGACACAAAAAGAGAGTTGAAACTTTTTAATAGTTGTATCAGAATATTGACTGTGTGGTTTGATTTCGGTTCGCAACTGTGTCTGTTTTGTTAAGTAGTTCTAGGCGGTTACAAATACTTGCAGTTGTAATGTTGTTTAAATGGATATTTTGTATAGTTACATTCCTAATGGTTGTTATAGTAATGAGGTAATTGGGGGAATAGAACCGGGGGAGAATCCTCCATTCTCCTCTGGGCAACTCAGAGACGACAGCCAAGGGTCTTCATTGGTGGATACAACCAGCCAATCAAATCATGGCGGGAAAGAATGATTGGTGTAGAAAGCACCCGATAAAGACCAATGAGAGCTGAGGAAATGCACCAATCACACGCAGGATCCAGAATGGACCAATCGCTGAAGGGACTGAAGTTATAAGAAGAGACTGACCGCCCTCAGGGTGCTTCGCTCTCCTGAATAGACCGTTCTGAGAGGCGGCCCATATATAGGTATTGGATTGCTCTGGCTTGCCGTGAGGGACTGAACTAGCTTAGCCCCTTGTTCCTGTAGCCATTTTGTATCAATATATAATTGGCCTTTTACCACCCTTGGATTTATGGCCTCATAATTATTTTTTTGCAACATTGTAACACTGGTGCTCCAGACCCTTCTCCAGCTCCATTCTCATGTCTGGACGCACTCCAGCCCTTCAGTGTTTCTTATATTCCAATTACACAGTCAAAACAGTAAAGACTGAGATTCTCTATCATTTGGGTGGCAAATATTTAATAGAAAAGACTCAGCTGTCACTAACTTCAGTGTTCTCCATGCCTTCACAGTTCATCCTGGCATTCCAAAGTGGATTTTGGATGATGGGATAATGAAAAGAAAACCCCATTTTGGAACTTCCTTTGCTACACCGTAGTTTAATGCAGTTTGAATTTTACTGCTGCATATTTCTCTTCGTAATTACTTCTCTGGAAGTAGTAGTGCCTCAGGATTAGTAAATCTCAGCTTTTGATCCAGGTTATTCCAAGTAATTTTCTGGGACTTCTGACAGGAATGTCTCACCAGCAGCACTGCGTCCTTGGGCAGGGGCTTTATGGCATCATGGTTGTGTTTCTAAGCTTTCATCAACTATGTTTATTTCCTGGATTAGATTCAGGATTTTTAATCATTTTAGGAGAAATTAGTTCTTGCCACCTGTGGCTGTCTGATAGAGCAGATGAAACAGACTTGTCCAACATAAGCACTCAGGCAGCTTCAAGAAGGAAGGGATGTGGCTTGTGGGCAGTAAGGGCTCTGGGTGAATTAAACTAGAAATTTCCTGGCATGGCACAGTGTCAAGTTATGAAGATTTTGCAGGGTTTTATTGCTTGTAGTAGAACTGTCAGTTTTGGAATGTATTGAACTAACCCTGGTGATTATCCACAGAAACAATTACCATGTCCCATGGGGTTCCTTTCCTCTGGCCACCAGAACCAGTTTACTGCTGGCATGTTTGCTCCTCAGCTCTGCACATATTTAGTTTTGAGACTTTAGGTTTAATTTGCAGGCCTGTTCCTCAAAGGGAGCCTTTTTGGAGTTGTAAGATGAGTGTGTACAACACAGAAATCCAGACTAAAATCCTATAATCTCTTCAGTTCTGTTTTGCGGAGGTTTATTGGAGTTGTTTTATTGTTCCTTGCTGCCACTAGAGAGCAAAGTGCAGCAGGTATCCGCATTTCTGAGGGACTTTTATCTCAGCAGAATATTTTGTTCTCATTCTTTGAAGATAATGAAGTGAGTCATTGTCTTTACATCTCATGTGATTTATTACAGACATACATTGCTAATGCTTTCCAAGGAAAAAAACAGACTTTTTGTTCAGACTTGTGGCTTTGAACTAGTGGACTGGTTGGGAGTTTGCTTAACTAAGGAGTTGCCTTGATTTGCTCTTTTAATCTATGTACTGGGAGCACTTCAGCAGACAATGGAGCTCATAGAATGTTTTTGATCAGTTTCATAGGAATATCTCTGCTTTGGCATCAAGGATGAATAAATTCATCAGCAGCTTTTAGTCTATAAGGATACATCAATGTTTTGTTCTCTTTCAGAAAGCATGAGGCTTGTCTGCATTGGGTGCAGGTCAGGAGCTCTGATAAAGGAGTAGATTTTTTTCTTCAAGATTTGACATCTTGAAGAAAAGATTGTCAGTTTGTGAAGCTTTGGGAGAGTAGAATGCTGCCTAGACTGATCATCAGTACACATGATGCTGTAACATTTCCGACCCACTCTGTCATTAGCATTTCCTAGAATCACAGAATTGTTTAGGTTGAAAAAGACTTTTAAGATTATCAAGTCTGTGTCCCTAAGTACCACATTCATATGTTTTTCAGACATTTCCAGGGATGGTGACTTCACCAGTGTATTGGGCAGCCTGTGTCAGGGCTTGACAACCCTTTCAGGCAGAATTTCCCCCTAACATCCAACATGAACCTCTCCTGGAACAAGTTGAAGCTGTTTCTCTCCTTGTTCCCTGGGAGCACAGCCTGACCCTCACCTGGCTGCACCCTCCTATCAGGGAGTTGTAGAGAAGCACAACATCCTCCCTGAGCCTCCTTTTCCCCAGAGTAATTTCACCAGGCTAATTTGGTGTATCTACTATTGACCTACTTGATCTTCTTTGTCATGAAGATCACGAAGTGGAGTTATAACAAGAAGTAAAATAAAAGGAAAATACAGGTTAGATATTTGTCTTAAGCCAAAGGATTTGCTTCTAAGGGCAAGTACCAGATTACTGCCAAGCGTAGGACAGGATGTTTGGAGGAGGAAGGAGTCCTGTGAGCTGTCAAGGAACTCCAGTCAAATGTAGAGATACTTGTGCTGTAACAAAATGTTTGTAACCTTTGTTGGATGCTCCATGGTCACAGCAGTGAGGAGTCATTCTGCAGAGGACAGGGAAGGAGCAGGACCATTATCAAGCTCCCATAATAAACACACTTCTCATTGATAAGCCTTCCTTGCCCACAGAGGCAATTCTTTACATGGTCCATGTTTAATGCCACTGATAGCAAGTCTGTAGATCTGATGTGCCAAACATAATGGCCTTTTGTTATTCTTGCTCCAAATCCAGATTGTCAGTAAGGGTTTTAAGCTAGGAAAGGTTGTTTGAAATGCTGCCTGTGCCTGGTGTAGTGTAGAGAAGGGTAAGAACCATGGGGCTACCAGATTAGCTCTTGAAATAAACTGTGTGGTTCATACAAGGGAGAAATCCCTTCTAGGACTGAAGACTGTAATTCCCATAGTTTTCATGGACCACTAGGAAAACAGAATTGTACATATTTTGTTCTTGGAATACATGTATTACTTACAGCTCTGTGATAGTATGATATTAATTGAATCTTAATTTCTTGGCTGTAAGAGGTGTGGGGATCCAGCACACAATTTGCTCTATGCATTAATGTCTGTTAGAACCACAGCGAAATTTGGAGTTAATTGGTTGGAGATTAAAATATTTGGGTTGTTTCTGGTAGCTTTTATGTTGAATTCTCCTACTTGTGTGAGGAGGTATTTCTGCCAGATTGCAGATTCATGCATGATTGAATAGCTAACATACAGAAGTGAAGCCTGGGGGAAACTCTCCTGGCTTTTCCACAAAATGAGAAGCTATGCTGGCCATCACCACTCAGGAGAAAAATATTGGAGTTTTTGATGTTGCAGAGCATTAGCTTATAAAATGTCAGACATTAAGAAAAAAAATAGAGGACAGAGAACATTACACTGCTATTTTATGTAATGGTAGTGATTCACCTGTGCTTAGGATACAGATGGCATACAATTCTGTTCCTCTTGTCTTCAAGACATTTCTTCCCAGAAGGGGTTGTCAGCCTTGGCACAGGCTGTCCAGGGCAGAGGTGGAGTCTCCATCCCTGGAAATGGTCAAAAACTTTGTTGATGTGGCACCTGAGGACATGGGTTAGTGGTGAGCATGGTGGTGGTGCTGGGTAGATGGTTGGACTTAATGGTCTTAGATGTCTTTTCCAGCCTTGAAAATTCTGTGATTCTTGGAGAAGATATGTAGGAAGTGGGCAGGGCCCGGGGCTGGTGACAATAACAAAAAATATTTTTGATAGTCAAAAGCAGAGCAGAGTTGCCTTTACAAGAATGACTGAGCCAGGCTCAGGAACTCTTCAGCCTGGAGAGATGATTTTAAACAAATACTGGATCTGAAGTAGCACAAAGCCACTGAATAGGAACCGATTGTTTGCTGTCTCTTCCTGTACTGCTTGAGCTTGACTTGCAAGTGAGGCTGTGAGGAGATGGCTTCAACGCAGATGGAGGAGGCGAAGATCCTGGGAATAGGCACTGTATCCGTGGGATGCTCGAGGATGTTGCGCCTACAGAAAGTTAAACAGGAAAAAATAGCAGGCTGAGCAAGTACTTCAGAAATGTTCTGAGCTTTACCAAAGGACAAATTATCACAGGCTTGGGTTATTCTGGGGGCTGACAGTTGAAGCAGAGGGACTCGCAAGGGAGGGTTCTGTGCTGCCTCTTTCCTCAGCATTTGCTTATAGGCATCATTGGAGACAGGATATCCTGCTGGACAGACCTGAATGTGTGTCTTGGTTTGAAAGACAGGTGTCTGCCAACGAAGCACACAAACAGCTGCCACAAGCAGCCGGGAGATGCTCCCTCCTGAGGGGGAGAGGGTCGGGCTCCCCTTCCCAGTGAGGTCGGGTGTTGGAAAGTTCAACAGCTGCTCTTGTGAGTGGAAGCTCACCCACGGTAAGCAGCAAGCAGTGCAGGACAGAGCCCAGCACAGCAGCAACCTGACCGGCTCACCCGCGGTCTCGAGAGCGAGCGAGGAGCTGAGCCCAGCCCTTAACCCCCGGCCAAAAGTCTCTGCCCTTCCCAAGAGGAAGCCCCCCAGCTAAGTGACGGTAGCAAACTGCACCATTCCCAGCACACCTTTTGTCACTAAAGTATCGTCACTAACCATCAGGCAACAAATGGGAGAGAACGAAAAATAAAAGAAAAAATCCTAACCTCCAACAATGTGCTTATTGCCAGGTAGTACCTCTGTGAGAGGCTTCACACTGTCGCTTTACCAGCATTGCCCGATTTTCTTCTCTGTGTGGGCGTTGCTGCGGTTTCCTGACTCCCGAGTCAGTCTTGACTCCCTCTGTAGGCGGTGGAACGCAGTGGCCCCGGCCAGGACCTGTCAAGTGTCTGTGGCTCCCGGGCCTCTGCGGACACACAGATGTTATTGGCGACTGATGTTCTCAGGCTGGTGGCCAACAGACAGTCAGGGTGTCAGGGCTTTGCTTTGGCGCTGCAGCCGGCATGAAGCCTCTGGATCCATGTCGGCTGTCAGGGTACCTGAGTCATAGAACCACAGGATCCTGAGCTGGAAGGGACCCAAGGTCCATGAGTCCCACTCCTGGCCCTGCACAGACAGCCCAACAATCCCACCCTGGGCATCCCTGGAGCGTTGTTCAAAGGCTCCTGGAGCTCTGGCAGCCTTGGGGCCGGGAGCATTCCCTGGGGAGCCTGGGCAGTGCCCAGCACCCTCGGGGGGAAGAACCTTTCCCTGAGCTCCATCCCAGCCCCTGACACAGCTCCAGCCCTTCCTGGGCTGCTGTCCCTGTCCCAGAGCAGAGCTCAGCCCCTGCCCCTCCGCCTCCCCTCGGGAGGAGCTGCAGCCCCGAGGAGCCTCCCCTCAGTCTCCTCTGCCCCAGCTGAACGAGCCAGGTGCCCTCAGGTGCTCCTCAGAGCCTTCCCCAGCTCCGTGTCCCTCCTTTGGACACTCTCCAACAGCTCTGGATCCTTCTGATCTTGTGGTGCCCGAAATGCCCCCAGCTCTGGAGGTGAGGCTGCCCCAGTGCAGAGCAGAGTGGGACAATCCCCACTCTTGACTGAGGTGACTAAAGGAGTTGTTGTATGTGGGATTGATCTCAGACCTCCGTTTTTGAGGGATGAGCTCTTTTCAGTAATACAATGGGTTTCAATCCTTAATAAATATCTCTAGGCAATGCCAGAGTTAATGAGGGATAATGAGTTAATGAGTCAGCTTTGACTTTCTAGTAAATGACAGAGATGTTTCTAGACTTCAGCACCTCACCTGCTTCCTTTGAATGGTGAGATGATGTGTTTCTTTTTTATCAGTGTTCATTACCAGACCTCATTATTTCTAGAGAGTCAAATTTAACAAATCCTTTTTTTTTCCCCTGTTGCAAAATTATCTATTTTGAATTGGTATCTGTGATGCTGACAACAACACTGGATTCTGTAAGTTTTAATGAGGTGGTGTATCTTGCTTTAGAAGTTTGCAACATAATCTAGTTTTGCGTTGATTCAAACTGGAAATCATTTGGAAATGGAATGGACTTCTTATGGGAGTGAATTAAAACTACCTTCTTGCTCAGAGTTGCTGTCAGTGATTCCTCCTGTTTCCCTGCTCCCTTGGAATGAGCACAATTATCCTTTTCCTGCTCCCCACCCATTCCCTTCTAACACCACAAAGATGTCTTTAGCTATTTTTCTAGAAACAATTATGCAATATTTGAGGCAGAATAAGAAATTGAATTTCTGACTTGTCTGCTGTCTGCCATGGCAATCAAATAAAAACCACTATTTTTTACTACAGTTGGCTTAATTCCTCTTTTTTCTGTTTTTCTGTTGGAATTCTTTTTACAGGATAATTAGTTATGAACAGCAAACATCTGTGAGCAACCACTGCTGGAATCCAGCATCCATGGCTTCTGTATGTCTATGTTTTATGTGAAAGTTCTTGCAGTACAGGTAGTTGGTTCTCAAATTAGACACTTCAAACAACTGCTTTCAGTCACGGAAGGGGCTGAGCTTCCTGCCCAGAGGCTCTTTTTGGAGAAGCTTTTCTCTATGTAAAAAGAAAAATAATTTATTCAGTGTGAAATTATAACCTTCTTGCTCAAACATCTGCTTCTTGTCAGAAATTCAGTTCCCATAAATAGGTTGTGTTTAATGCATAATCTGCAGTAAATCCTCTGGATGGGACTTGGAGCAACCTGGTCTAATGGAAGGTGACCCTGCCCGTGGGGAACCCAATAAACTTCAAGATCCCTTCCAATCCAAACCATCCCATGATTCTACAATTCTGTGATAATCATGTCTCCAAACAGGGTCTGAAGTACCTTGAGTGCATAAGCAATATCTTTCCACACCTATTTGTTGAAAGAATATAATGAGATGAACTGTGAACTGTAAGTATTCTTCATTAATTTCTTGAAATTATGCTATAACAGATGATATTCCTGTAGCACTGAATTTGAGAAATTAAACTGTTACAGAATTAGCATTTCACCTTTCTAAGCTGCGATGTATTTTATCTGACTCTGTCACTGACTTGTTTTTGATGTGGGGCAGGCAGGGAGGGGAAGTTTCCAAGTGGTACAGTCTTTGAGAGACTCTAAAAATACCTTCCTCAACGTGTATATATTGAAAAAACAAGAGATAGTGAGCAGTATATTTGTAACTAAAATTGCTGTATTTGTCCCGTTGAGGAAGCAAGAAGTGCTAAAAGCTGGTTCACATTTCTCTTTTTCTCTGAGATTTATTTTTAGTAATGAGAAAAACTCCCTTCTCCAGGTAAAATGCAAATATTTCTGTGGTAAGTGTAGTTTTGTGGAGTTTTAGAATGTGCTGTTTTAGAACTTACAGTAGCATAGTTTTTCTTTTTTTTACCTGAATTCTTATGATTTTTCTTAAATAACCTCCTTTTGTTTCAAGAAGCAATGTGTATTGACATGCTAAACATCTCTTTCCTAAGTTAATTTGTATGAAAGCATGGGAATATATTTGGGATGCCTTCAGTCTGGCAGCTGGTTATTGATGTGTGTTTTGATGCCTGGAACCAGGGTCGGCCTCCCCCTTGGAGGGGTGTGTGGAGCTCAGCCAACTGAGAGACACAAAACTTGAGGTGGGATTTTCCCCTGACCTGTGTGACTGTCCCTGTTTGCCACCTGAGTGACAGCATGGTGGTTGTGGTGGGACAAAAGAGCGACAAAATTCCTCAAAGAGCTGTTTGCAAAGAGCTACAACATCTCACAAGTGTTTAACCCAGGAGTTACCACATCTGAAAATGCACATTTTTCAGAGCAAGTATGTGATGTACCAGTAACTGCCTGGCCTCTTTGAACTTTGCTCTATGCTTGTTGGGTGCTCAGTCTGTCCCTTACGGAAAACTTAAATTACAACCAGCATTGTAATTTAGCTGTAATTTAGGTTGGAGCAAAGGGGTCTTTAGTTCTTTGTACTTGGTAAGGTCAGTGCACCCAACCAAGTGCATGTGCCAACAATGTTGTCACTTGGATCTAAACCAGCTGCCTCAGGTGAGCTCTGCAGGCAGCAAAGAGCTGATGACATAGGCACATTTCCACATGGGGAATCACAGATTCCTGGGATATCCTGAGTGGGAAGGGACCCTCGGTCTGTGCTGCATGCAACTCTTGCAGCGGAGACTGGACTGGTTGTATAAGAAGCTTAAAATGAATGGGTTCTGTGTGAATTCTTGCAGTAATGATGTCAGATGAAGTTTAAAAATTCACAGGAAGTTCACAGCAACTTGACACCATTGGAGTCGCCATATGCAGAGCAATGGAGCCCCCAGGAACAGAACACCAGAAATCCCTGTTTTGTTGACAGTTGTTCAAACAGATTCATGGAGAAACTGTAATCAAGTGTAAGGTTAAATATGAACTTGGTGGTAGCTGATAGGATGAAAATACAGCTTGAATTTAGCTTAGATTATTATAATGCTAAAAAACAGCCCCTCAAGGAAATTTGTCTGTGTGAATGAGGGTGTAATGAGCTGGATTAAGACATCAGATGCACATTAAGGATTACGTGATGGAAGTGTGAGTGACCAATCACCCATTGGTCATTTTCCTGTGTTACCTTTTTGTGTACAAGCCTGTGCTTGTTCCCCAGGTGTGCCAGCATTTTGAGGGGCCTGACAGCTTCTTCTGCAGAATGGTGATAAAACCCAGTATCCTGACTCAGTGTGTGGGTTGGCTCTTGCACACGAGGTGACAGAACCCTGCTTTAGGGACACCAGCAGTGTGAGGTAGTGAAGGAGAAGCTCATCAAACAGCCAGTGCTTGTGAGCTTTTTATATATTGCAGCTTCAAATGTAACTTCAAAGAGTGTTTTTTTGTTTTTAGTCTGAGTATTTAAGAAAATTTTCCATTTATATTCAGAGGACACAATGTTTAATAGAAAAACAGTACTTTCATTGAAAGGGAAATGAATATGTTGCCCTGTCATACCAGGGGCACTTAGAATGACAAAAGTGCAGCAAGAAAGGCGTTGTTCAGCAGGCAGGAAGCCGAGGAAACAGGAGCCCTGCAGGATGCAAACCACGTCACTGTGGGCTCAGTGGTGTCTGCTCTGGCTCACAGGAGCAGGTGCAATGTGTCTGGGGAGCCTGGGGAATGGGACACCTTTGTAGGGTTATGAACACCACAGAGCCTGTTAATGTTTTAGAAGGGTGTACATCAAGCAAAAGCTCTTTCAGAAACATTTCTAAAATAAAAACTGTGACAGAAGTGCACGTTTCAAGTCAGTTCACAGCAATAAGCGAGCTCTTAGGACAACCTGGAGTGTTTGGCAAAGCTAAACAACCAAAACTCTGTGTTGTTTAGCTTTGCCAAAAGTTCCTAGCTTAAAGTTGTCACTATGCTATGAAACCAAATCATTTCACAAAGGTTTTCTGTCATGTTTTTCTTGAAAGTTAGGCTGATGTTACAACTAACAGGGAAATAAAGTTAACTCTTCAAAAAACCCCAACAACTTAAGCAGAGCACAATCAAACCTCAAGTGTTATTTCTTAAAATACTCCTGAAAATTATTTCACAATTGGTTTTGACTGTTCAAGTTGATGTCTCTAAAAACCTTTTTCTCCAAGTGTTCACTCATCTTTGGACATTGTACTTCGTGTCCTCTCTGAGTTATGGCTTTGAAAATGTCTGAGCACGAGAATTGTCAAATTTTTCATGTGGCCTAGGAAGAAGTTCATGCACATGATCACAGTGTGGTCATTCAGAGTTGTCTTTACTGGAGTTTTTCCCAATGTCTACTTCTATCCCAGGGTACTTACAGCAGGGTGCCAGTACTTACTCCTCACTCTTAGAGAGGTTGTGACAGGTCTGTTTGTCTGTGGGACCAGCCGAGCATCTGAAGTTACTCAGCAGTCACTGTTCTCTGCTGAGGAAGGAAATATGGCATGAATAGAAGTTTAGCAGCAGCTGATTCTGAGAACTCCAAAGAGAAGGAATGCTAAGGATGGAGAAAGTGTGGTGAGCTATAACCTATTCAGAAATATTCTGCGATATTGAAAGCATCTAATGTATGGCATCATGGAGATATTCATGTCTGCTTGTGATAAAAATCTTAAAATCTCTCATGCCCAACTACAGCTTTGTAGTTGTTATAAACATCATCAAAGAAATAATTACAATTAAATTTGTATTTATATCACACAAAGATTCTAGGAGAGTCTTGAATTGCCTTTTGTTTTGAAAGACTCCTTACCACTGGAAAAATTTGGAATCATGGAATGGTTTGAGTTGGAAGTGATCTTGAAACTTATCTCATTTCACATCCCTGGGTAGGGACAACTTCCACTGTCCCAGGCTGCTCCAAGCCTCATCCAGCCTGGCCTGGAACATTCCCAGGGATCCAGGGGCAGCCACAGCTGCTCTGGGCACCCTGGGCCAGGGCCTGCCCACCCTCACAGGGAACAATTCCTGCCCAATATCCCATCCAGCCCTGCCCTCTGGCAGTGCAAGCCATTCCCTGTGTCCTGTCCCTCCATGCCTTGTCCCCAGCCCCTCTCCAGCTCTCCTGGAGCCCCTTCAGGCCCTGCAAGGGGCTCTGAGCTCTCCCTGGAGCCTTCTCTTCTCCAGCTGAGCACCCCCAGCTCTCCCAGCCTGGCCCCAGAGCAGAGGGGCTCCAGCCCTTGGAGCATCTCCGTGGCCTCCTCTGGCCTGGCTGCAGCAGCTCCACGTCCTCCTGATGTTGTTCCCCGGGGCTGGGGCAGCTCTGCAGGTGGGGTCTCACCTGAGGGGGGCAGAGGGGCAGAATCCCCCCCTCCCCTGCTGCCCACGCTGGGGGCTCAGCCCAGCCCAGGGGGGTTCCTGGGGTCAGTGCCCACGGCCGGGGCAGGCTGAGCCTCCCAGCCACCAACAGCCCCAAGGCCTTCTCCCCAGGGCTGCCCCTGATCCGTTCTCAGCCCAGCCTGGGTTTGTGCGTGGGATTGCCCTGACCCAGGTGCAGGAGTTGCTCTTGGCCTTGGTGAACTTCTTGAGATTGGCATGGACACACCTCTCCAGACCCCCTGTGCAGAGGTTGTAACTTTGCCAGGTGTGCCTTTTGAGCATTACCTGTGGGACACTGGAGGGGCTGAATGCCAGCCAGGTGCTCAAGCAGAAGCTTTTGCTTAACAAAGCAAAGCTTTTAGCAAAGGCATTGCTTCACTGTTGGGTTAGAGGTGCAAACGTCAGTAATAAATTCAATCCACCACTGCCAGTTGCTCTAAAAATTGTTCTAATGAGAAGGAATAGAACAAATTGGGGAAGATTTCATAGGAACAAACAGCTGGCAATAGTATGAAGGATTTTTAACTTAAATGCTGTTAAGGATGTCTTCCTAAATAGCTAAGAATTGGGCTACTAAGCCAGTTTTCTTCATTCACAAACTGCTAAAAATAGAGGAATGAAGCAGCAAACTTGTGAAAGAGAAGGTGACGAAACTGAAGCAGACTACAACTGTCTCTGAAAGTGTACCTTGAGGCCTGCTGGGTGTACATCCTGTGTCTAAGTGGGAGATGTTGACACTTTCCTTGCTGAACAAATTGCTGTGTGAGGCTTTTGATTTCAGATATATTCATCATGATTTTTAACTTTTTTACAACATTATTTTCCAACAATGCTTGATCAAGCTGTTGAAATTCTGCCATGCTGGTTTATTTTGTGCATAATCACCTTACTCTAATTTTTCAAATATACATTTATGGGCTTTCATGTAGGGTTTTGTACTGTAGGGTCCAGGCATTTTTTTCTGTGTGCAAATGCTGCTTTCAATGCTGGGACAGATGATGACATATTTTGATCATTTGTATTGCTGTTATTTTGTAAATTCCTGAAAACATGATTAAATGAAAATGTTATTTCATTTTACTTATGAAATCATACATTAAGATTAAAAATCTGAATTAAATCTTCATTTCCAGTGAGATCAGGTTTTGTTCTTCCCATTCTTACTATAAGCAGGGGCAGATAAAAAGAAAAAAACCCAAATGTCCGTATTATTTATGCCTGGAAAATGCCCATGATAACACAGTCAGGTGACTGGCTGGCACCAAGAAGGAGTGATAATCTTCAAGAGAACATACCTGAGTGCACAGTGGACTCCAAAAAGTCTGCTGTAAGAAATTCTTTGCTAAATGATTGCTACTTCCCCTAAGCTTTAAAATTGAGATGTCCATCTTGGTGACAAACCTTGTCAATGTGTGTGAATGAATTGCGCTCCAGTTAAATTTCTCTGTGGGGTTTTCAATTGACTCTTTCTGGAGCCCTTTGCAGATTCAATGGATGTTGCATTTCCTTCCTGTCTTGAATTGCCGTGTAAGGTGGCTGGGATCTTTTAAAGTCACTGTTACTCAACAGGGTGGCAACATTTTATTAAGGAATAAATATGTACACCTTGAGAAAATACATTCTGGTGAGAAATTCCTGCTGTTACTGTCATGGTTATTTATCCCGAAGGATGTGCTTTGTGTCTCAGATTGGAAATGGTGAAGGTTAAAATATCCAACTTCCCTGTAAGCTCTGAGTGCAGCTGCAATGGGTTTGTGTTTAGTATTCAGACAGTAATGCCAGAATCCTACACCCAGCTAAAAGATGTGACAGGAGGTGGGGAAAAAACTTCTCTTGCACACAGCCATCAAACTGCAGCAGGTGAGTGATGGGAAAATGCCAGTTAAGAACAGAAATATCCATGGAGACCCCTGAAGATTTGGTCTCAGTGATAGAGGTGATATATTCAGCTCTCGGTGCACATTTGAGGTAGAATTTCTTGTATGATTACTGCAGTTAAGAAGATTACCAGGCAGCTGTAAAATCCTGCTTGCACTCGGTTGCCTGAGATCATTAACACTTTCAGAAAGGAGCTCTGAAATCAGCTCTTCATTCTCCTGACATTCGTCCCAAGGAAGCTCTGCCACCAAGGTCAGGTTGAAGAGTTGATTTGTTGGGGGCGGTGTGCATTTTGGTGATAAAAGAGCAAATATAATTTCTTACATGGCTATTTATTTATTCAGAATTCCCACAGAAATGGATACATTCCTGGTAGTTTGATGACCTGTGACAAAGCAGTCTAGTAATTAATTTCAAAGTGCTGCAAACCCCAAGGCAGAGTCCCAAGAATGGGCAAATGTCTAAAGTAGCAAGGTTTGGTTAAAGGGCAAGCATGTTTGCCTGGTTTTTACTTCTAACACATCACTTTAATCCTTTCCAGTGACAATGGGACTTTTTGTAAACAACGATTTAAAAGACAGATTCAGGGAGACCTCAGAGCCTTTCCTAGTGCCTAAAGGGGCTCCAAGAGAGCTGGAGGGGAAGTTTAGACAAGGGCCTGGAGGGACAGGACACAGGGAATGGCTTCCTACTGCCAGAGAGCAGGATTAGATGAGATATTGGGCAGGAATTGTTCCCTGTGATGGTGGGCCCGGCCCAGGGTGCCCAGAGCAGCTGTGGCTGCCCCTGGATCCCTGGCAGTGCCCAAGGCCAGTCTGGATGGGGATTGGAGCACCCTGGGCTAGTGGAAGGTGTCCCTACACAGGGATGTGGAGTGAGATGAGTTTTAAGATCCCTTCCAACCCAACCATTCTGGGATTCTGTGATTCTATGGATTTTTCAGAACTGTATTTCCAGCCCCAGGCACTCCCACTTGACTTCTACAAAGCTCATATTGCTTTTCGGAACACTCACAGTTGTTATTTATAGAAAAGCTTTTAAGGGAAGTCTCAGATGCTGTAACTGTGGGCTCATTCCAGAGAATCTAAAGCTCAGTTGATCAGCTTCTCACATTTTCTTACTTCAGGTAAAGCAAGATTTCAGAATTATTTAAATAGTTTTTAAACACATTTTTAATTCTCTGCCTGCTGATGTTTGCTGTTAAAAGTCTGACTGCAATATATTTATTTTTGTGATGGGTTTCCTTTCTCATCTCTTGCATTGACAGATGAACCTGGACTGCAAGATCCCTGTTAGGAAGGTAAGTTGGATGCTTTAGAGACTGTAAGATGCTAGGTACTCTGCTGTAGAAGAAGAAATTCTTCTCTGTGAGGGTGATGAGGCCCTGGCACAGGGTGCCCAGAGCAGCTCTGGATGCCCCTGGATACCTGGAAGTGTCCAAGGTCAGGCTGGCTGGGGCTTGGAGTAACCTGGGATAGTGGAAAGTGTCCCTGCCCATGGCAGGGGTGGAATGGGATGGGTTTTAAGGTCCCTCCCAACCCAAAACATTCTGGGATTCAGTGAATCTGTAATGAAATGATGCACAGGTAGAGAAGCGCACCAGTTAGCTCAATGTCCCTGACAGTGGGATACTGAAGATTCTCACTGCAATTAACACTTTTAAACTACTGAGAGATGTGGACTATATTTCATTTATTATACTTCTATCATTAGTAACACCAGAAATTGTGTTGATGTTGCTCAGATTTAAGTAAAGGGATTCATCAAAGTGAGAAGAGCATAGAACAATAGAAAACCCTGAGCTGGAGGGGACCCACAGGGATCGTTGATCCAGCCCCTGTCCCTGCACAGACACCCCAACAATCCCACCCTGGGCATCCCTGGAGCGTTGTCCAAAGGCTCCTGGAGCTCTGGCAGCCTCGGGGCTGGGAGCATTCCCTGGGGAGCCTGGGCAGTGCCCAGCACCCTCGGGGGGAAGAACCTTTCCCTGAGCTCCATCCCAGTCCCTGACATGAGGGTCCTGGTTAATTTGGTTCTCCACACTGACAGTGAGAGGTTGGGGTGTCCCACCAAATGAAAGTCCCACTGTCTGTAAATGAAATGCTACATGTCCTCAGTGTTTCTCTGTGCCATTGACTCCTCTGTCCCATGTTTTATTGCCTATGTGGAAAACCACAGGATTTATTGTCGCACATAAAATTGTACAGTGTGTGACTCAAGCCTTCTCCCATCCTGTTTGCTCAGTTGTTCTTAGTTTGATATGCAGCAGGAAAGGTCATTTACATGTAATTACTTTTTTTCATTAATAGTTGCAATTTTCTTGACTGTGCAATGAGAGCATTGACTTTCTTGATCAATATCAAGTAAGCAAACATTAAAATCCTATAAGAACTCAGGTTAAATATGATGAAAGGGAGCCCAGTTTGGGATTAAATTAGAACTGCAGTAGCCAGTCTTGCCTGAAACCTCTGTGGCTCATGGCAGAAGGCTGATGAAGGCTTCAGCTTGGACACCAAGTTCTTGGTTTTGTATTTTCAAAGGCGCTGGCTACTGTAGCTTTAGGTGAGCTTTTGCAATACAAACTTAATTTCTGTGTATGGTGTAGTGATGGTGACGAACTTTTAAATAATTTAAAATTCCATCTTCCATAGTGTGTGGGAAGAATTGCAGATTTCTGTGTATTTCCTCCACATAGCTGCCTTCATTTCAGTTGGGTTGTTACCATTTTATCTCCTTCTTCTCCTGGCACGGTTTAAAAATTATGGCTTTGAGGGGAAAAAACATAATCAGGGCACTTGAAATCTCTAAAGAATTCATTTGATGCACACAGCAAAAAGAAGAGAGACAGAAGAAGAGCAGAGGGTGAAGGAGGTAGAAAAAATTACAAACAAAAGATGCTGCAGAGTAATCATATTGTATGCATGAAATAATGCTCATATGATTGCAATTTTTGCCTGTAATAAATCCTGGGTTAGTCTGATACCTTGCATTTTAAATAGTCCATTGCAGGTAGTTTTGTTGTACTATAATTCTCAAAATCTGTACAACCCCTGATGGGACAGTGGAGCCAGGTGGGGGTCAGTCTCTTTTCCAGGTAACAAATGACAGGATGAGAGGAAATGGCCTTAAATTGCAGCAGGGAAGGTCTGGGTTGGATATAGGGGAAAACTTCTTCATGGAAATGGTGGTCAAGCACTGGCACAAGCTGCCCAGAGCAGTGGTGGAGTCACCATCCCTGGAAGTGTTCAAACAACATGTAGCTGTGGCACCTGGGGACATGGGTTAGTGGTGAACATGGAGGTGGTGCTGGGCTGATGGTTGGAGGATCTTGGAGGTCTTTGCCCACCTTAGTGATTCTGTGATTCTGTGATTCCATAATCACTACAGAAATTGCACCGTTGTGTAAGAGCTGAGTTGCCTGTAGCAACAGTTCCTCTCCTTCTGTTATGTTTCCTTCCCTCCCACTCCTTGCTCTAGAAGAAACTCTTCCCACAGCAAAACACATAGACAGATATATTAAAGGAAAAAAAAAAAAAGAAATAAATCTCACACACACTCTGGTATCATGTGTATTCTTTAAACATTTTATCACTTTGGATTTCTGTCCTCTGGCCAGAAGTGCCTGAAGCTGCCAGGTTTTATTGTGTGGGTTTGGGTTTCCCCCCACCCTCTCGAGCAGGGTCGCTGGGCTCCAGGAGCTGCTGTTTGGGAGCAGCAGTGTACAGCGTGGTACAGACACGTGGAGACACTTCCTTCTTGGTGGTTTTGAACAAAGTTGACCGAGCTGTAACACAACTTTGGTACTGTCATGGTACCTGGAAAAAGAGTGCAAGGGAGAGAACCAGAGCTGGACACTTCGGTTTGTTGGATGTGACACCACCAGACAGCAAGAGAATTGCCACAGGCTTCAGCTTCATGTATTTGTTGAAGGCTGGGAGAGCTGGAAATGTTCAGCCTGGGGAAGGGAA
>WAAG01079057.1:0-15195 GCA_013390105.1 Tichodroma muraria
ACATTGGCCAATCAGGGCCAAATTTTGGACAACAGGGAGAGAGTATCAAAAGCTTTACTGAAGTCCAGATAGATTAAATCTACAGTCTTTCCCTCATCCTCAAGGCAGGTCACCTGGTAATACAAGGAGATCAGATTGGTGAAAAGGACTTGCCTTTCCTAAATCTGTGGTGGCTCGGCCTGATCCCCTGATTGTCCGGTATGTGCCGTGTCATCACATTCAGGATAATCTGTTCCATAATCTTCCCCAGCACCAAAGTTGGGCTGACAGCCCTGTAGTTCCTCCTTGCAACATTTCTTGTAGACGGGCATCATATCTGCCAGCCTCCTGTTGTCTGGGACCTCCTCAGTCAACCAGGCTTGGTGGACTCTTGGCTTGGTGGAATGGCTTGGTGGACTCTTCTGCCAGCTCCCTCAGCACCTTCTGGGATTCTGGTGAATCCCATCCTGCCCCATATAGACTTGTGAGTGTCTAAGTGGCACAGTAGGTCATTCACAACTTCCTCCTGCATTGCAGGAGGTCTATTCTGCTCCCCATGCCTGTCTACCAGCTCAGGGGTCAGGTTGTCCTGAGGATAACTGGTCTTTCTGATAAAGACTGAGGCAAAGCAGGCATTAAGTACCTCAGCCTTTTCCTCATTCTTGGTGGCAATGTTCCCCCTCCTGCCCAAATCCAATAATGGATGGAGATTTTCCTTTGCCTTCCTTTTGTTGTTAATGTATTTATAAAAACACATTTTATTATCTTTCACAGCAGTTGACAGATTGAGTTCTAGCTGAGCTTTTGCCTTTCTCATTTTCTCTCTGCATGACCAAATGACATCTTTGTAGTCTTCCTGAGTTGCCTACCCCTTTTTCCAAAGGTCATAAACTCTCCTTTTCACCCTGAGTTCCAGCAAAAGCTCCCTCTTCAGCCCGGCCAGTCATCTTTTGGCATATAGGGATGGCCTACTCCTGCACCATTAAGATTTCCTTCTTAAAGTGTGTCCAGTCTTGCTGGACCCTTTTTCTTTTTTCTCAAGGACAGTTTCCCAAGGGAAAGTCTGATAAAATGTAAGTACAATCAGTATTTGTGATACATATTTAAACTACAGGAGAGCAAGTTAAGGTCGCAGGAGTGTGGATTAACTCCATTACATACTCAGAGATCTTTATATTTTTTCTGTCTCACTGTAGTACCATTGCTATAGTCATATGAATATGGGTCAGATGGTCAGATGAATGTGGGTTTCTTGTAAAGGAGGAACTCTCAAAAAGAGACAACAGAAATTGCTCTCTTGGGGATATCACTGACAATCTATCCCTAGTGTCTGCCTGTCAAACATCTGAAAAGTAGCTCCTGTTTCCTAATCCTTAAACCACAGTATCTTAGGGAATACTTCAAACATTTTAGCTTCACAGTATCTAACAGTATCTAATTCAAGATAATACTATAGCAATAGTTTGGTCAATCTCCAAAACAAACAAACAAAACAAATAAAAAGGCTGAATTATGAAATAGGATTAATGTTTTACACTACAGAGCAAAATTTATTGTGGAACAAGTATTCAATAATACATTATCTGGTACTTGTTTCATTATAAAATAAATATTAGATTATGACAAGTTACATACAGTGCTATATTATTGCAAGATAAGGGTATGATTAATTCAGTATTTCAAATCTGTGCAATAATTACCTCTGAATTGGCTAAAATAATTACAGTACAAATAACAGAAACATCTACCTAGTCACCCTTCATGAGGTAATTGCATGTTTGTTACCTGAGTTTTTCATATGAAGTTACAAACAAAAATAGCAGGCAAGTGAAAAGAGAAGGGTTTTTTTCTTCTCCTTGAGATTTACAGTCAGTTGGCTTCCCATTTGCTTCTCCAAATAAGTAGTAAAGTGTAGCACTACTGTTGTGCTATACATCTCCATTTGGTCAGTCATCTATTACGATGCCAGTTCTAATTGACAAAGGAAATAGACTAAAACGTGCTCGAACGACCATTTAATTAGCTCCCATACCAATTATAAACAACACTTCACTCACCTTCGATCAACTGACAAAAGTAGTAATGATAAATTATAGAGTAAGTGTAAATAAAGTGTTTTTAATTAGGGTAATTAATCACTTCACACATTCTTCAACCTGCTTTGCTCATTTGGATAACAGTTGAAAGAAAAACACTGGCAAAGCTCCTTTAATGTCCTTTAAACATTAATTTACAGAGTTAATAGGTTGAGGTGCCTCACATTCCATCGAGAGAAACCACCTCCTAACTGTTAGTATATGCCTAATTAAGGATCTCAAATACCAAAAAGTCATCACTTACTTGTTTCTTCTGCCTCCCAGGTCATTTAGTTTGAGTGCAAAATATCGATTCCTGCCCTACAACCTACTTTTTTGTTAGTTCATTAAAGTGTCTGTACTCTGAGTAAGCAGTTGCCAACCCCTCCTAAAGCTGAGTTGTATTTGTTGCCCAGTTTTGCAAAGGAATGGTTAATTTAAAAAGAACAGCATAACAAGAGAGAGCTTTTGATGGTAACCTGCTTCTGTCCTTCCTCAAGAAGAGAAGAGGTGATGATAATGACAAGGTGGACAAACCTATTCCTTTTGATACTAAATTCTTTGGCCTCTCACTGGTACATCCTGTTTTCTAAGTCCTGCTCCCAGAATTAAGCTGCTCCATCTGGAATGAGGAATAAGCTTTCCTTCCAAATTAGAAGGGTAAGGAAGACTTATTTTTCTGTTTTAACCCCCTTCATTGCACTATGTCCTATTTTTGAGGTCATCTGAAACATTCTTTGAAGAAACTCTCTCTTTCCAAGATGATTTAGGATGGTTTTGGAAAGTGGAGGAATTGAGTGAGCAGAAGGGAGGCCCTGCAAGTACCACAGAGGATGGCAAGAAGCAGCGACAATGCCACACAGGTACAGACCTTCTCCATTTTCTAGTCTCCAGGGAAGTTGTGAGAAATGCAAGGTGAAACTAGCAGAGGCACAGGGCAATGAAGAAAGTCCTTGGGAACTAGATGACAGACCTTTGTGGCAATCATAAAAAGAAGACATTTCCTTACTTCTAGACAGAAAAGGGAGAGATTAAACCAAGGCAAAACTTAAGATCTGCAGCTGAAAACACAATTTGTCAGCTGCAACTGGTCAGATTCTGTAGGAAAAGAAGGGTTTTCAAGGCACATGTTAGTCTGACCTCAAATAAGAGATAACAAGCAGCTGTCCTATAATAACAGTAATAAGTACGGCATCCATTCTCTCTCCAAATCTTAGAGTAGAACTAGAATAGGTCTAGGAAAATATTTCAACATCTACCTTCTAGGAGATACTAAATATTAAATATATCAGTAGCTTTATATTACAGGAAAAAATGCCAAGGCTGCAATATAGCAAAGGAATTCCATACCTGAGAAATGAAGAAAGTTGAAGGGCAAAAAAAGGTAGAGAGAGCAGAGGAGGGGGGACACCAACTGCATACTTGAAATGAAGAAATAAATGGTAATACTTTAAACGCTTAATCACAAGCAGCTCCCTTGTTATGAACCAAACACATCTCTTTAGATGAGAGGCAGCAATTCTTAAATGAGTACACTGAAAACAAACTTGTTTTACAAAAAAGGAAAGTGATTTATATGCAATGCCATGCTCTACCAGCATTAAGAGGGCTATGTTCTACCTACAAATACAGAAAAGGGCTTTAGTACTGCTATAGAACATATTCTTAGGTACTGGAAAATAGGATTTTGTGGAATGCATTCACAAGTGTGGAATAAGTTAATTTTCATCCAAGAATTCTATAAATGATATATATCTGGAGAAATGATGCAAAAATCGGGCTGATACTATTATATAAGTGAACAATACAGGGATATCTCTTCTAACACTCCTTCTGACCTAATTACTATTGGAAAGCAAGATGAAGAACACTTTATTTCAAGAGTAAGTGAACTGGAAATAGAAACTAGTTTCATTGGATGCTGATTATTTTATGCTTTTAACACATGGTAACACTTCTGCCAATACTGTAAGAAGAAAACAGAGGCATCTTCTAGGATTTGAAATAATAAATCTCTACTCCAAGGGGTAGCAAAGCACCATAAATGTCCACAAGAAATAGTAGAAAAATATAAGACTTGAAGGGCATTAAAAAAAAAAAAAANATTTCACACCAACAGTAAATATTTCTTTTTTGATTCCTGGAAGATTATCTTTTTAAACCTCATGGAGTAAGGTAACATAGCAAAGCTTAAGTAATCCTGACATAATGGGGTAACTTCAGCGTTAACTACTCAGGTAGTGTGTATTTTGCTTTTTATACCATATCATGCAGAGCATTACTCCAGATGTTTGTGTGAAATGTAAAACCAGACGGATCTTCTTTCATAAGCAATACTGGGTAATGTTTGACAGCAGGAAAAATCTGGAGTTCCATTACTAAAGAGAGAAATTACTGAAGATGCTGGGGACCAGGACTGAAATACATACACTGAGCAAGAATAGATCTATACCTATTTAAGCTCAGAATACAGAAGCTGGCTTTTCTTTGTTTTTCTTCTGTTTGTTTTATTTTTTTAGTAGAAAATCTATCCTCAGCTGAGATTAAAACCAAGGATAACCCTACTAATGTGAGTTTTTAATTGACCCCAAGATTAAAACAATTGTTTTTTTGGTAGAAGATTAATCATGTTTTATGAAATTATTTGCTAAACCCTGCAGATATCGAAATCAGATAGTCTTTGAACAAGATAATTTATCATTGGCCATTAGGACAATGAGCTGTACTGGACCAATAGACAGACAAAACACAAGAACAAGACGGGCAGCAAGGATGATAACTAAATTACATTTCTGTATTACAGAAGACACAAAGAGGAAAAATAGTATCCTCAAGCCTTTCTGATGCTGCTTCTGTGAGACATTGCAAACCTAGGAGTGGTAGAACACTTCACTGTAACAGAAACTTGCTCTCTATTAAATATCACTGTGGAACCACAGGAGAACAGTACCTGAGTGAGGCTCCTTAACGGGATTAGATACATTTGTGAATGTGATCAGAAGAAAGAATTTGCACACAGGAGGAGGCACTGCACCTTGCAACACAGTCAGGAAGCTCCAACTCAGAAGGAATTGCCATGTTTCCATTTGAGAAACACTGGGTTTTGGCATTAAAAATTGTTGGTTTTAAATTTGTGTTTTCATTATCAGTCTCCCATTTTTAAAGGATTAACTACATTTAAAATGGTGTGTGGGCTTTGTTTACAGAAAAAAAAGGGCCAACTAAGTTAAGAACATATTTTCCATTATTAAATCCTAACTTTTGAAGTGTTTTATACCTGTGAAAACCAGCTGCCAACATCGAGTGTTTCTAGTCACCCTCTGTGCCTAGCGCAGCCTAAAATTGCTATCAATAGTACTAAACTAATGCCTTACCTTTTTATTACTAGGAAATAAAATCAGATGTTTATAGACATCACACAAACATGATGCACACGGAAGCTGAATGCATTATCGGGAAAAAAAACAGACAAATCTCCTCTGATAGACCTAAATTAGACTGCTGGAAAAAAAAAAAAAAAGTGCCCAACAGCTTCTGATTATAAAAGCCTATAAAACGCCTTACAGATATATGGATCTAATACAAAAGATATCAGCAGATCTATTACACTATTATGTTGTTCTATGAACTTAACTACTAGCACAAAACAGTTTCCTCTTCTTGTGCAAAGTAGAACTCCCATTTTTTTCCAGACCCTTGACAGGCTTAAATCCTGAATCTTTTCTGTCCACAAAAGAAAATGACTATTTGGTCTCTGAGGTGAGCCAGTTCAGAATGTGTTAGCTCTGCCTCAGAAGTCAATTAAAAAGTAAGTCAAAAAGGTCAAAATTTTATTATAATCTTTTGCAGTTGCCAAAACCTCCTCTGCCTTAAACCAGAAAGTAAACCCTTCTGCTTTCTCTCTCTGTGTCCACACAAATGTGCACCACTCTCTGCTCTCACACTGACCTGAGACAATGTATTTCTCCATTTATAAAGCCAGAATGGAAAAAATGGAAGCAGCTCCCTAATCTGCATTACCACAGAAGTCACAAAAATCCTACTTGATTGAGAGCTGTGTAAACTGCATGTAGCACAACAGAAATTAAACCCAAATCCATACCTGCCAAAATTTTCTCTTCCACATACATCATTTTACATAGGCTAACAAGCCAACTACCTCTTTTTCCAGGGCTGCATCTCCACAGTGCTTATGCTCACAAGCTGGCATCGGCAGATCCCAGAATGATGTGGCTCTTGGCACTTCTGACTGTGCCGAGTGTGCAGGCACTGGCATTGCCACTGAGGCAGGACTAGGGTGACTGCTTTATCAGTCTGTCGTGGAGATGTGGGGGCATTTGTTTCCTGGCCCGTGCTACAGGCACAATATTTACTGATGTTCTTTTGCGCTGTAGGTTCGGATGCCAAAAGCCTTTCTTTGTTCTGCTCCTACAGATGCTACTATAAGTCACTGTCATTTCCTAACGAGTTTCAGGAGCTGCTTCCTGCAGCGGATGAGGGAACACCTGGTTGCTTGTAAAGGATTTGTGTTTGACACAGACTAAGCATTACAAGACAATCATTACCTCCTATCCATCTTTGATGTTGCTGCTAATTGTTCCTGCTGTCCTGGTCTTGACTCTCATCTTTCCATTTCCCCCGTCCATGCATGTTTTCATGTTTTACCTGCTGCTGTTACTGCTCTTTTTTTTTTTTTTTTTTTTTTCCCCACTGTAATTGAAACTGATTTTTTCTGCAAATCTGCTGTGTTTTAACTGANTTTTGTACTACAGTACTAAAGCTAGATTGTGAGGGGTTGTTTTCCTTAGGCATGGATTTTAAGTCAGTTGCACAGCATTAAATGACACCAGATACCAAAATCAGATTCATCACAGGACAAGTTCAGAGACATGAAGTAATCTCATGATATCAGTATAGAATTTATATCTAAAAACATGTTTAATCTTGCAGATATAAGTAAACTCCAAGAAAATCCATGTTACAGGTCACAGCACATTGAAACAAAAACTCAGCGTGTAGGCTGCTGTGCAAAAATTGAGGGAAATGAGAAATTCCTTAGGTGCAATGTTATAATAGTATTACCTCTGGACTCCCAATATGACGCAACAATGCACAATCTGGGTTTGCTTCTAGTTAATGGGAAAGCATGTGAAAAGTCAGGATAGCAAGGTCACTTATATGCAGAAAATGTATGTGGGTTTTGGGGGGTTTGATGGATTGTGTTTTTGTCTCTGAGGATGAATGATCATCTGTTTTGGGGACAAGCACTGAGGCTTTATTGCATACCATGTCAAAAAATAAAATATAAAGGAAGAAGATAAAAGAAAAGATGGGAATTAAAACAAGAAAGGACACAAAAGACAAGGAAGTGGTAAAACAGAAATGGGGGGTTTATGAAAAGACAGAGGACTAAGAGAAGGCAAGAGAGCATAGGAAGGGAGAAGGCTGGATATTAAGATGGTGTGAGTGTCTCCAGCTGGAGAGCTTCCTGAGGAGAGGAAATTGCAAGAGGCAGCCTGCAGAAGTTTAGGTACAACAATAAGAGCATGTACTGGGCCACCAGTTTTGATCAGCACTTCTGCCAGTGAAGTGATCCCCCCTAGAAGCCTATAAACTCGCCCAGGCACCTACCAGTCTACATACAGAAGGGCTGCAGAAGAATTGAGACGACTGAAGCCCTGCACAGGAGGGTGCCCACAGCACCTTCTGTGCCACCCCTGAGGAAGCTAGGGAAAGCATGAACTGCTTCCCTGGACACTGATGGGATGGTTCATTCAGCCTTCACCAGGTTTCCTGCTTGCACCAACCACACATGAACTTGAAGACAGGCAGCAAACCAACGAGTAACAAGATCAGCTGGACCTGAGTCCATCCTGAAGTAGATAGCAAAGTCTTTCAGGAATCCTGGTGGTTAAAGCCCATATTGTTTGCTCCTATGTTTGATCTCCTCCTGCCTGCATAAAGGAAGCGGCCAAAAATGAAAACTTCACTTATGCTGTTAAGGTAAGAACACTGACATTAATTTATCAGGATGTGATATGTCAGCAACAAAGGAATGCCTGTTATAGCATCCTGATACCCAAAAGGACAGAGGTGATGGAGTACTGCATGACAGTGTTTGAACTACATCTCCTCTTCTGGTGCTATTCTCAATGCCTTTGAGCTCTGCCTGTGACAAAAAATGAAAACAACAGAGTCCAAGCTTAGGATGCTTAGTGGTGGTGGAGCATTTCCTGAGGCAGCACTGGCTGTAAACACTGATGCTGAGATGCAAGAGCTGGCTCTCAGCAGCACTAGAGCCGACTTCATTTCATCAAATCCTAAAGTCTTAGTGGGGTGTAGCAACAAATCTACAGAAGTTTTTCATGGTCAGCTATATTGTAAAGACATTCATCTCCTGCTGAAGATTGCCCCTGGAAAGCGGGTCTCTGTGATAAGCCACTGGCTATTACAAAGTTAAATGACTTAAGAGTTATTTCATGCTCACACTTAAGGTGACTAAGGCCAGAAAGGTGAGATGGGTAAAGGAAACAACATCTTATCCCCATTTCGAAGAAATCTATGTATTTAACAACTACTTCAAAAGACTGAATTTGACTCACAGTTGAGACAATCCCTTTACAACTTTCTCTGTGAGAACACAAAATGAACAACTGTGAAACCACTCTTTGAAAAGCGGTGTCCCTTTTTCACAGATGTACTCCATTACAAATTGGCCAAAGATGACTTTAAAACCCCAAAGTTTTGAAGTGAAGATTGACCAAAGGCTTATTTTGGAAGAGATGAATGGAGTAAAGTGAGGCACCCAAAATGTCCAACCATAAATATTTACCCTAAATATATTACGATACTGACAGAGGTTTCCACAATAGATTAAAATTTCCTCAGACTTCGTACTCTGAGAGATTTATCTGGAGCTATGAAGTGTTGAGTCAGACAGTGCCAGGTTTGCATTAATGCAGCAGACAGAAAGATAGTGTACCCTGTGTTAGGCACTTATGCCACTTCTACTCTAAAGACTCTAATCTGGAAATGGAGGAGGGGCATGCACACTTCCTAGGGGTTTTTCAGCTTGGAAATGTACTCAAAGAGCACATGATTTTATTAGTGTGTATTTTTACCAGGAGATCCCACAAGAACATCTCCTTTGTGTGCACAAAGAATGACTAAGCTGGATCGTCCTGGCTCTCAGAGCAGATAATGAAATGGAAATAACTTCATCTTTCAAAAAACTGTGAGGTCCACTGTTGCCAAATTTCATCTCATTGAGCATGTCCAGCCATCTGACAGGTGGCAATTTCACAAAGCAAGAGCTATGGGATGGAAAACACATAAACACACTTCCTTTTACATTGTGTAAATAGTGGCTTTTTGTTTCAATCCATTTTCAGTATCTATGATAAAAGCAGCTGATAAAGGCTAAAAATCATACAGGTTGAACAAGGAGTGCTTTTTTCAAGCTAGGACATCTGCTTTCCCACTGAGTAAGGAAGATCTCTCTTATTACAAAAAATTGCTGAAACAAAGGGAATTAAGAGAATAAAGTAAGAGTTTAGCCTACCTTTCCAGCCTCATAATTAGACAGGAGTTCCAAGTGAAACCCACATCTGTCTAATGCAACATCTGTATATAATTTCATGTGGTAAAATGTTCTTTAATTCATTATGTTCTGTAACGTAATTCATTCTTCAGAGGGAAAAAACAACAACCCAGCATCTAAATGGTACTGCTACCTATTTGTGCTGCATTTGGGGCAAATAGTTTTGAACGACTGAAAGAGTTAATATATTGTGGGATTGAGACCAGAGTGGTAAGCCATGCTTTTTCTTCCCCAGAAGAATTTGGACATCTTTGATTGCCTGCATTTCTGTCAATATGTAGCATCTGTGAAGTGCATTATGAAACAGCCTTAGCCAAGAAAATGGTATTATTAAATCTACATTGTATTTATTCCCTTATCAGTACCATGGATTCTGCAATTAATCCTGAGCACCAGGACGATGGGGTCACAGACATAAATAAAGATAAATATCCAGAAAATGCGGGGGAAAAAATTAATCTGGAGTACTGGCAGTGTTGTGTGGGGAAAAACTGCAATCCTAATGGAAACTGCTTGTTCTAAAAAAAATTTAAAAGCTGAAATTAAAAATGAGCATTTAAAAATTATGAAGACAATTGGGAGAACTATCCAGAAAGTTTTCTGATCTATGTCAACAAGAGCTGTGCTCCTACAGTCAGTGCTGTCGATTTAGAGATCAATCAAGGAAGGTTGCTGCACGAAGTGATGAAGCAAGTAAAAAATAATGAAATTATTCTGTTTTCAGTTAGAAACACAAACACCGAAAGCTCCATAAATCTGCCCCATAATCCTTTAAAGACTGGTCTTATGGTCATTTTGTGGAGGCTGAAGCAAAGGAAAAAGCGTGGAAGATTTAAGAATAGATACCTTAAATTAAAAGCAGAGACTTCTGTATTAGCAGACATTTGATCCTGTGGTTTAAGTTAGGAAGAAAGTGCCAATGGATTTGCTCCATCATCTTAGAAGTCTTCTAACCCTCCTTTTGCTAATGCCATGACAGAAGGAAAAACCACTGCCTATTTCCATCGCTGCAGACTGTAAGGGTGCAGCATATTCTGTAGACTCAGTGAGCTTCAGCTAATTATCTCAGAAATTGTTTCGATGACAGTGTCATGTCAATCCTCTAGTGTGGCATGCTTATGACCCACAGGAATAGGGGACAGAGACACTAATAGAAGGGGAAGAAATATAGAGCCAACTTCTCCTCTTGTTCCACTTTTACCTTACACTACCCATCTATGAACTGCAAATTTACAAACATCATCAGGAAAAGGTAGTTTGGTCTTAACAGCTGCTTAGAGGACTTCAGTTTCTCTGTCACAGAGGATGGACATCTGGGGGCCTCAGGCAGTTCATCAGGACCTTTCCCACTTACCTGCAGGCCAGACTGCAGCCTTATCAAACCTTAATGACAAATGTCCTCAGCGACCAATACTGACTCAGACAGCTGTATATGTTTGTTTACTCTCCTTCCTTCCATGCAGCTTTCCACCTTTTCAATTGTTCTTACATATAATGTAAGTGGAAAAAAGGAAAAAAAATAAAACCAAAACCAGAGGTGCATTTACAAGGTAGTAAAAGGAATGGATCTGAAGTAGTTGTGTGATTTTTGAGACAGTGGTGCGGTGATGAGAAAGGGAGGAAATAATGTCTTGCTTCTTTTATCCCACATTTTTTCAAGATTTCTAATCAGAAATATTATTTTTTTGTTTCCACAGTGCATACTCAACCCTCACAAAATTTATTTTCACATGCCTTTCCTCACTAAATGAAACCATTCTGCCATGAAAATACCCTTCCTGAGCTACATTCACTGTTCAGCACTGCTGTGTCTCCTGAAACATCTCTAATGTTATCTCTGTACTGAACTAAATTTCGTTCCCTTACATGTTTCCTCACCCAGTGATTTCAGGTCCTGCACTTAGTGTGCATTCCCATCCCTCTTCCATGACTCGTTTCCAGTGTCCTGTAAGTGGTTACATGGGCTCTCACGCATCTGGTCTTTCCCCTGACCCTATTTAAGGTGACAGCTACTTATCTTCATTTGTGCAAAAGCAGCATTTTTGAGTTCCCATTAGAAAAAGGTAATGGTAGAAGGAAGAAATATTTTCAGAGAGGAGCAGGCAGGCAAACTGGGAGTTACAGCAATGTAGAGCAGGGAAGAGGACAGATTGAGTGCCCTCAGAGTGACCCTGAGGGTCCATGTTGGCCCCTGGACCCACTGTAGCTAATGGCTACTGACACTAGCAGCAGCCTGTATGTGCCCTCCCTCGGGGACTGAGGGGATGTGTGGACCACTGTTGTTCTGCTGATGGTCTCCAGGAACACTCAGGACAGGCTGAACACCCCTCTGAGGCCACAAAACTATGACATGTTTGATGTAAACTGGAATGACAGAGTCTTGACAGATCTGGAGCTACGCAGAGATAAAGAGAAATCACTGCAGTATGGGGAATTGGACCATGGAGATGCAGGCTCAGGTCTCCAGTCAGATGCAGCTTCTTGCATAATTCTGGAAGTTTCCTGACTTTTTGTCTGTTGGTTTTAACTGGAAGCACATGGTTTTAGGAAGACAACTTACACTGAGTTGGGACAGAAGAAAGAGGTGGGCAGTAGTCGTGGGCAGTAGGGCAGTAGTGCAGGAGTTTCCCTTGGTTGCATATAACCTTGTCTCAGGGTCAGCTCCACCACAAGAAGCTTGTATGAGAGCTTGCAGCACTTAGGAATCTGCCTGTCTGATGGTAATTACTTTAAAATTTCATTTGCTTTCATTTTACAAAATTAATAAGTTTTATATACTTAAGGTTTTTTACATTTGCTGATTCACACTCAGTAAAGATAATTAGTGAGCATCTCTATTAGCAGTACAGAGCCCTTCCTGTGTAAACCCCTTTCATGTGACTTGTCCCATTAGCCTTTTTTTCATGGCTTTTATGTGCTACTAAAGGAGTAGCACATGTGAAGTGATGTTTGAGATTTATAGTATTATAACAGCTGACTGCTATGTGATGACTTCTTAAAACTAAGTCTGAGAAAATCAGAGTGCGTGAAACCAAATTGTAAAGATTCTGAGTAGAGACACACTAATCCTCTACAAAGGCAGGGCTAATGATAGATTAAATCATTAGACTAGATGCACACAGTTCAGAAAAGCAAGGTCACATCACTGTGGTCACATCACTGGGCAGGCTTTCATATGATGATTTTAAAAAATCTGCTTCAAATGCATGGCAGGCGGAAAATGCTCTCAGAGTCTGTCTGTTATTTAAAATACAGCTTTACAGTCAAACTGCAGAAAAGTAAACATAACTAAAATTGTCAAATTGGGAGCTCAAAAGTTAGAAAATGCCAGACTAAGTTTCCTTTTCTGAGTCATTGCTCTTCCCCTCCTTTCTTGCCTTATGGCCAGTGCACACAATGCAAAATGGTTCAGTGTTTTTTACTGCATCACATCAGTTCTCCATTGAAAAATGTTCAATACAAAGAAAAAAAATATCCTGGTGGATAATTCTACAGCACTCAACATTTACTTCAGATACATCACAAATGGTGATTTTTGGGATACCTGTATAGCGAGACATTTATATAGATCTCATTTCCTATTTCAAGATCGAAAGGATTAAGAACTGAAATGTCTAGGAAATTTAAATACTGTGTTTGAGACATTTCAGGGTGGGCTTTAAACTTCCTTTTTGTATCATGCTTCAAATATTTGAGACCGTGCTCCTACAGTGTTCTGTTACAACTGTTTGTTTTCAGCAGACCTAACTGGGAACACCTAAAACTATGTATCAGTAGAAAAAACTATGAATGATTTCACAACTATAACATGAAAACTTCAAAACACAAACGAGAGACACAATAAAATTTTAAGTAAATATGGGACTTCTGTTTTGTTGTGTATGTGTGTTCTACACATTGCTTACAGAAGTCAGAAGCACTCTCCCCTCTACAGTGCTGTTGCAATTTGAGCCTCAACTTCGGGTAAGTGAGGCATGGACAGAAAATGTACTAAACAGGTCATGATAATAATTGTTTCCTAATGCATTCATAAGAAATTCAAATTATGCTGTACAGACAATCTTTACTTTTGTACTTTTGAGTTTTAAAACACAGTAACATTTTACCTGTCTGATGTGTTTGTAACATTTTACTCAAAATTCAAAAAAGACCCCCAAACCAGGAAAAAAGTCCAGTATATGACATCCTAATTGTATTTATGAGTGATTAGCAGAGCTGCAACTGTTAGCTTTGACATATAGATCTGATTCTTAATTAAACCCATAAATGGCAAATAACAATCTAGTTTTATTACAAGCTGAGCCCAGAGCAGAGGAATAAGGGCACTATGACAAAAGGCTTTATAAATATTACCTGACAATGCAGAAGATCAAGCTTACAGCCCTGTGGGGAAGCCTACTCCCTAGTGAGCACATGCACCTGCCTGTTCTCTCCAAACCTATGTTTCTTAGGGACAGTTACTGTCCTGTCCATAATGATACCACTTTTCCTTTTCTTGGCTGTCATTCTCATCACCCTGTTGTTCCCTCTCTTTGCACCTAACTCTTGCTCCCATGAACAAATCATCCAGCCAAGCAAACTCAGCTTTCAACACTCCGTATAGACCTCCTGCTTCAACAATCCTTGGTTCCTCTCCTGATGAACCTCTACAAATCCATTGCTATTGCTCCTCTTCTCCATCACTGTTTTCCATTTGCCCATGTTCTTTATTCTTCTACCTACCTGCATTCCTGTTTGTGGTTTAGCTTATTGTGATACTCCCCAGAAATTTCTTTAGTATTAGTTTTCTTCACATACACAGACTTCATTCCATGTACTATCTTCATCTTTCTCTAGCATTTTTTTCTTAGTTTCCATCTCTTAAGCCAGTTTCTGGCAGTTTTCCATACAAGTTGGCCCCACTTTGCTCTCAGTCTCTTTTATCACCATCTACCCAGTTTAATTTTTCTATCATAGGATCACATTTGGAAGGCAGTCCTTATCATGCTAGTCTGTTTTGTTTCTCCTCACCTACCAAATGAAGAAAAGAAAAAAAATGGCTTACATTGTTTCATCATGTTTTTCCCATTTTGTTCAGATCAGGCAACATTTTAAGAGATATCAATCATACAGGCTGTGTTCAGATTAAGCAAAACTGTAACAAGTGTTGGTGACACTGTTGGCCCAGAAACCTTGTGCACATGAAAAATGAAAAATTTTCTATTGTCCCAGGATTGTCAGCTTGAATTTGACAGCAAACCTTGTTTTAAAATAATGAAAAATGTTCTGAAAAACTAAAATTCTGCATCCAATGAGCAATGTCTTCCTTTTGTCACCTGATGACCACACTGCAGGTGATGACTTGTCATTGCTAGAGATGCTTTGCAGAAGGTGGCTCTCACAGTTCATCAACCTTTTCAGATGAAGGGGAGATTATCCCCTTTGATATCAAGAAAGCTGAATTTGGGCAGCCACCTCCAAAGATGTGACTCAGTCAGAAGGTACTGAGTAGCAGGGATCAACTGAGCAAGAGGGAAGGAGATGCAGAGGCATACTGAAAAA